>BMAW01004299.1:117455-143062 GCA_019974015.1 Nephila pilipes
TAGTGTATAAAATAGAGAAAATATCGTGTATAAAATAGAGAAAATATTGTGTATAAAAATAGTTATTTCAAACAAAGAGGCAGTATATTAAAATATTACAGTTCTTCTATACACTAGTGTATATTTTTAGAGCAATAAAAAACTTTGAGTATATATTTTTTTAAAGATATCTGATTATGTTGATAATCGTGAATTTCGACTAAAATATCAAATTTTGTTCAATGATTTAGTTAAAATATAGGAAATCTTTTGAATTCCCCCCACCACCAAATGCTTCTATTTTGAAGTTAAGACTGAGAGAAAATAAGTAACAAGTATTTAATTTTATACAATACACATATTTAATAATAAGTGCTGTCTTAAAATGCATTTTTCTGAGAGACGATAGTTTTGTAAAAAAGAGAATTGATTTTTGGAAATTAATAATTCAAAATGTTTTGATGTGATACAAAACTGATTCTATTTCTACATTCTTTCAAAGAACTGTTTTTAGACATCTCTGTCTGTGCGTTAATAGAATATTTATACAGTTTCAAAACTTATTTCATAAGATATTTTAACGAAAATTCTAGCATTGTTTCGAATAGCAATATTTTTGGGAATTTTCTATTCTTGTATTAAAAATCTTGGTTCAGGCCCTTAATAGAAATCACATTCATAATCCCTTATGCAAAAATAATTATATTTAATTCCCAGTACGAAAATAATTATCACAAGGCATTTTTTTTAATACAAAATTTTTTTAGAAATATTTTAATTTTTCAGTATTTTAATTTGAAGAAATTTCTTTTTTTTTCTTTCTATTTTTAGACATCTAAAAGTATCTATAATATTTTGAAGAAAATATTATAATAAATATTTTTTTAAAAAAATAAATGATCATTTATACGTTTTTTCAGAAAACTAGATCTGAATGTTACTGGATATTTGAATACGAATGAAAAATTGTCTTATATATATTAAATGAATTAACGATACTATTTTGCAATTAATTTGTAGGCATGGATTTTATTACATTTTCCATATTAGTTAATTCCAGTCATGTCTAGAGAAATAAAAGCTGTACCTACATCAAAATCATGCAGATTTATGGCGCATGATCGAATTAACTAAAAGATTCATTGGAATTATATCAGGAAAAAAAATAAACTTCTCTCTGAGGTATATATATATAGGAATGATGGAATTAATTAAATTTAATTATACAATACATAACACACATATTATATATATATATAAAATTTTATATACATATGCGTGTATGTATGTATGTATGTATCTATGTATCTTGCAGGAATAAAACATCGAAATGCAAAAGTGTATGACTTCGTGTAATCTTCCATGAGTAAATATTAAATAAATAGTAAAAAGAAAGTCTGAAATTGCGATTAAATCGACAAAAATCTTTCATGTTTTGAGAGCAGGGACAACTTCTTGAGTGAAGAATGCAGGAAGGATTTTGTCGGCTTTTAAGTCTTGACTGACAGGGAACACATTGAAAAGAGGATGATGAAAGTGCTCTCAGAAACAAACTCTGATCAGATAATACTAATAAGAAGTTGCACTCTTGTCGTTTTTACATCTACTCATGGTCAAAACCCTTGTGTGTGGCCCAAAAACCCTTATTTTGTGACTTTATCATCATGAAGCTAAGATCTATTGCAACATACTGCGAAGATTATTCACATATTGCATAGGAACTGTATTGTGTAGAAAATTGTTCCAGGGAGTTTCAAGGCTATCTACGCCTTATGTTAAAGAATAGGACTTAAAAAAATCGGAGCTATTTTTGTCAGGCAACAAAACTAAATATATATCTTGGCATATCCAGCGAATAAAGAACCTCACATTTTTCTAGACCATTTATATTTCTCTTTAAAAATTAATAATTTTTAGGTATAAAATGTGTTCAATTTTTTATCTCCTATATAGGGATGGGAATCGGAAGAACAACCTAATTTTGAACCCGTTAAACTAAAATAGCGAGAACAATCTAGCTAGTGCTTCGCAAGAACCATGTTCTTGACTTTTCTAACTCGTTGAATAGTTAAAAAAGAAATTCAACTTAACTATTCAACTAATTGAATAGTTAAGTCCACCCTTGCCTTTGTACTTTCTCGTACATTATTTCGACCGCGAGACTTCCATTGCTTAGAATTATTTCAATGTAAGCAATAAAAATTCGAGCCGAGCTTCATGTTTCATTTGTCGCCAAGTAATGCCAAATCATCAATTTTTAATTCAAAACAACACATTAAATTTAACCATCCTGCTATAAAGCTATGATCCGAAAAATAAAGCTCTTTGATATTGCATTAGCAAGTATTAATCCTCAGCCAAGCAACGTATGAGGAAGTTTCGTAAGTTTTCTTAGTTTTTTAACTAAAAACTAAGCGAGATAGAAACTTAATTTTTATTTTTTATTCTCATGACTTTCTATAATTAATCACCATCCAGATTTATACATTTCTCCTAATGTTCTTTGATCTTACGAATGCCTTCATTGTTCTTTGATCTTACGAATGCCTTCATTGGATTCCGTTAAAAATCCTTGTTCCATCTTTTGAATGACGTCAATTGTGTTATCAATCATCAGACCTCGTAATGGTTTTAGGAAATAAGGAAAAGTCGCCTTGGGTGCGATATTCGGAGAAGAGGTCGGATGCAGCAAAATTTCATCGCCATATTGCTTTTAACCCTGAACTGCACCTCGAAATGAAGTCGCACGTGTATTGTGAGCTAGAAGACGAGCCCCTTTACGGATTATACTAGAATGTTTCTTGATCAAAGTATAACGCAATTTGCCCGCTAGTGTACAGTAATAGGCACTAGTGTTAGTCTGACCCTTCTCCTAGTATGCTGCTAAAATGACCCAACGACAGTCCTAAAAAGCAAACAGCATGACCTTCTTGTAGACTTTTGTACCTTAATCTTCATGGGAGATGCTGTGCTTCCACTCCCTGTTCATCTCTTTGCCTCTGAAACCTATTTAGTAATCCAGGATTCATCCATAGCTACCAGGTGACCAAAAAATTACCGTTTTCTTGTTTCAAAAGGTTCAACATCTCTCTCTATTATGCTCTGTGTTTCTCTCTGAAAAAGAATCGGGGTAATTGTGGAACCCAGCAATCCCTTTTACATATGCAATTCTTCGAGAATAATTTTCCACACACTGCTGTTACTAAGAAGAGTCTCGCTCACGAATCATTTGGATGGTTGCTCTTCGGTTTAATGGGAAAAAGTCCTTCACTTTGGCTGCAGCATGTCCATGATGATGGTTTTCCATTTCTTGGATATTCTGAGAGCATGATGATGGTTTTCCATTTCTTGGATATTCTGAGAGCAACATGTTAAGTTAAAGTCTGTCCGAGGTAAGAAATTAATTAAAAAAATTCGTCCCAGAGGTACCCATTTCTGTAGCCCTTGGGAGCTAATTACTAGTTAGTGGCCCAGCCAAGGGGCTTGTCCGACACTGGACCACCACCAGTTAACTACCAAAGTTAAATTGGTTCTCATTTATCAACCCTGGAGTGATGAAGGGCTGTGTAGACCCATGACCAGCTTCCCAAACCGAAATACCGGGAATCAAACCTGGGTTGGCAGTGCTCGTAATCAGACACACTAACCACTACACCATCGCGGTCACGAGTGACATGAGGTCACTTTGAAAATTCATTTTTACTTCACAACAGTGGCCTATAATGGGCTATCATTTCCATAAAAACAGTCATTTGACTGTAGTTTTGCCGGTCATTGTAACTTTTGATTGAGGGACTGTTTATTAATGTCGCCCTCAGAAGCAACACAAAGACTGTTGGTGACGGACCTCGTAATTTTGAACTTCTGTCAAGCAACGAGGACGATACCCAAGCTGCTACTTCTTTTGTCAAACTTCCACACCACGCCACTGGAGAACTTGGGACGTCAACATATTTAGCAGACATCAGCCCCACTACAAGGCAGTTCCTTGTGGCGTCAGGGCACGAACCCACGAGTCAATGGAAACTACGCCGGCCGCGAGCTCGTGACAGTGAACAATAGGCTGTCATGACCACGTTGAAACCTTTCAACTGAAGGAACTTAAGTACACTTAGGGATGGGATCATGATGATCTGTTCCTTTGAACAAGTTCATTTAAAAATGCTATAGCACTCGAGTCAGTGATACACAAGAAATATTTTCTTGGTTGCTCCAAAATTATTCGGAGATACTTTTTACTTTCTGTCTTCCCAGTGCACGTAAGCTGTCGAGGCTCAATGTCCTCCCTATGGCGGGGCGTGGAAATTAGGAAAGGAGGTGCCAGATCAGGTGTCACCCTCGTTACTTGTCCTAGGTTCAAAATTGCGTGATCCGTCGCCAATAGCCCTCGAGTTGATGCTCTGTGCGACGTTAATAAGCGATTACATCATTCAATCATCGAATAGATCCGACGAATGCACGAATGAGCCTCCGATAGCTCTCATCGCAGCGGGAAGGCTAGATCGAATGGCTCCAGGTGAACTAGAGTGAAGGAGAAAAAAACTCATCCGAACCAGCTGTTTCCGCTGGCAAGTAGACCTGCCAAAGCAGGTTGAGATATGGTTTGGATTAGGGTAAACGATTCCGAACTGGTTTCGGTCGCTCCGACCGATAAATATTTGGTTCTTTTGTTAGTTTTGGAATCGATTTCCCAATTCAAATGTAATCAAAAACCGAATCGTATTTTTTTTCACCATCTAATTTATTTAATTATTTTTAAATTTATGAAGCAGTTTTAAAAGACTCGCATTATTATAATTTACCAATAAGAAAGCTAAAAAAGCATTTATAAGCTGAGCATAATAACATAAAAATTTCGCTTATGCATTTAGAATTCTTTCAAAAAATAATTTTGTTGTCAACTTGTATTTTAAGGCTTATAGTGTAAGACTAACTCGAAGAGGTATTTCTATAGCAGGTTTATATATTGACGCAAAATCGGTTATATATAATGCTATATTTTTTTTTTTTTGATGAATTAGATCACAAATCTAAGAATCACCAAGAATTTTCTTATTCTTATTTCTGTGTACTGGGAAAGCAAAAAAGAGTAAAATATGAATTTAAATATTTCTAATATATATTTCATGCTGAAAATATTTTATATCCATTCATGTAAAACCATATATATATATATATATATTGAGAAATTTGATCAAATCTAAGAATGACTTACAAAGATTTTCTTTTGAAAATTTTCTCTTTATTTTGGTACTTATTACAGTGCATTAATTTCTTTCACGTGTTCCTTCATTAATTTGTTCTTTTTACTAAAAGCATCAAAATCAATTAAAGAAGTTTATGCACATAATATTTATTATTTCCAGGTAGTACAAACTAAAATAAAAAAAATTCATATTTGTGTGATTGTATTATGTATTTATATATTATATTATGTGCGTACAAGAGTATTTCATGCATAACATATTAAATTATTATTAGTAGAATTTGTTAATTTTTTTCTACGAAAACATTAAATTCTTTTGCTTAAAATTCATAATACATGATATTATATAAAAAAGATTTCAAATTCTTCTTTATTAGCATTAACTTAATTTATTTTGAATACGTAAATATATATAAAAAAACATATTCCTGCTGAGAAATTACTAAATATACTCTATATTCATTATCTGCTGATAAAATTAGAAATGTTCTTTTTAGTATTAATTTAATTTAAAAAACATATTTTTATCCAAAAATTCGACCGATTTGATTTTACCTAAAATATGTTCATTAATCAAATGTAGTACTTACATAGAATCAAATCTGTTAGAATATTTTTGAGATTTTGTTCGAGGCACTTAAAGAGCGAGTGGATCAAAAAACAGGTTAAACGACCGTTCTTTAAAAAAGGACAAGAATAAGTTAAAAACAATTCATTCGAAGTACAGAAATTCTTATCTCTAATTACACTGCGACCCTCTATATCTTCTTCATATTGCGGAATTAATTCAATCTACCGCTTCCTGAAACCAAATAAATCAATTAGCTTTAACAGTGTGTACGTAAGGATCAATTTCTATACAGAATAAATTTTATTCGGATATCTTGTTTATTTCTTGGTAATAATGAATATCAGTGATACCCCCTCATTTGTATGCTAAGTATTAAAAATTTTAACGAAAGTTTTTTGTCGTTAGGGATATAAGTTAACAAAAGAGTAACGTCTATGAACACTATTGAGGATAATCAGTTGAGTAATTCTCGAAAAAAAAAATGACTTTACTAAGAAGAACATTTACGATGAACAAATGATTTGCAACCATTGTCTATAGTTGAGGATACAGGTTTTCGAGCTTACAATTGGCAAAACAATTATTTGTACCCTTTAGTATTTTTAACTAAATAAAAACAGATATTTTGACAAAAATAATTTTAATACAATATATTTTCCGTACGTCTTAGATTAAACACCAAACACTTTGATAAAATTAAATAATTGCATAAAATATGAAATCAGACCCAAAAATCGGAAAAATGATTTTAAAAAATCCTATATAAGTTCAGCTCAAAAAGTTGCTGAAGACCTAGCAATAGCTTCTATTTTATCAGAGTAAAACTTCAAACAATAAGAAATAATCCCCACAATGCAGGTTCAAAAGGGTGCAGCGACTCTCTTCAACAACAATGCCAAAAATATGTCTTATTAACTATCCCGAATAAGACGTCTTATTAAGCCCAGTTGGTTAAGGCACATCAAAAAGCGACCGGTCAACTTTTCTTCGGACCCACTGGTCCAGGGTTCGAAACAACGCTCCCGCAATAAAGTCAGCTCTCTCCCTTCACGGGGTAGAAAAACATCCCCCGATCTTTCGGAGAAAACATCCTACGCCCAAAGGGAAAATACTATTCGCACACACACATAAATGAAATAAACAGGAAATAACGCCCGGAATTAGTTTTGGCACACAGAAATAAACTAAAGGATTTTTGGAAAATAGTGATTTATTTTGATGTGAGTAAATTTCAAATTTCCCCTCTATCATGCATTCGAAACATTTGCCGTAAAAATAAAACTCTTTTAGATCCCAAACAAATGCTCCTAACTCTTAAATATGGTGGAAGCATTGTTATGATTTGGGAGTGTATGGCTTCTAAAGGAGTAGGAAAATTGGGTTTTGTTGACACTACAATGACAGCTTTAACATGAATTGATGCGAAGCGGCATAACTTATTAAGCTATAGGGCTCAGCAAACTTTTCTCTTTCAGCAGTATAACGACCCGATATATATGGTATGGTCGCTAGGATAATGCTCGACTTTACTTTTTAATTGCTTTACCATGCTCGACGTCGCCTGGTAACTCCTCCACAATTTCCAGACCTAAATCCAATGGAAAATTTATGGATGCTATTTTATATGCATTATTTCGAAATAAACATATCACAAGTAAAAACAGTTTAAAAGAAGCCATCGTTGAAACATGGTATAACATAGATCCAACCACCACAAAAAAGTTAATGGAATCTATGCCACAAAAAAACGTCTTGAAAGCTAAAGAACTTGAAAGCTCATTTATAGCACAATGATGTAGTGTACAAATACTTTTTCCCGTTACATTTTTGTATAATAGTCTATCAAATTGTAAAAAAAAAATGCTTATTTTTATATTGTTTTTGCTTTCTTGTTATTTAATACATTAAATTAATGCATTACATCATTGTTTGCTTAAATATTTTATTTCATTATACTTTAGGAAAATATGCAAATAATTAGTTTGCCACCTATACCTTAAATTCAAAATATCATTTACGATGGAAAAACGATTTCAAATTCTGTTTTACCGTCATTTTTTTTTTCATTAATTTATTTCGAATTTGCAAATATATATGTATATAACTCCTGTTGGGAGGATATACCAAAGCGATTTTTGATTTCTCCCGTCTACTGATAATTTTTTTTAAAAAAAAGATGCTCTGCTTAATATCACTTTAATGCAAAATATTTTTTTTAAAATTCAATTGCCTTAATTTTTTCGCAAATGTGTAAAGTAATAAAACGTGTATAGTACGGAGTAATTTTTAAGAGTTAAATTCGTTTGAATACATCTTAGGTTTTAATCGAGAAATCTAAAGAACTAGTGAACCGAAGAACAAGTTAAAAATGCACAGGGTAAAACATTTCATCTAAAAAAAACAGAAATTCTTATCCCCTCTCCTACATCGTAATGTTGAACAGAGAGTTTTGGCCATACAATGTCAAAAAATAAAAAAACTGATCATTGATTGAATGCTTATAAGTTTTAAAAACACTGCTTGATATATATGAATGTGTTATAACCACACGAAGTCATATTAAAATACTTTATTTGAAAAAGTATTCCAAATCTGTGTCCTGCCTTTTAATATTAGGTGAAAATATGTGGATGGAAAAAATGAATTAGTATTTTCTAGTTTTTTCCGGTCACATTGAGAAAACATTTGTTGCTCGGAATCGATAATGTAATCTATTTTAGCAAACAGTGGATTTCGATTTTGTTAGAATTTAATTACTTAAAAAAAGAATTATGAGAACAAAAATCAAAAGCAATTCTCTTAAATTGCTTTATTAAAATGGTCATTATTTGAAATTTCCCAAAAAAGGTTCGCATTTCTCTCTCTCTCCGCTTTTCTTCATTCGGTTGAAAATTTCTTGAGTGGTCATGAATCTTCTTGAAACCTTGAGAAATTTTCTAAAAGTAATCAGCATAAATTGTGTCTATAAGTTATTAATTATTTTTAAAATATTTTATTAATCGCATATATGTTTATTTTGCGAAGTAAAAAGAGTAATGTATAATTTGATACCAATAAGCCTTCTGTTTTGTGTTGTGTGTGTGATTCTTTCTATACTATTTATTTTTATACCTCCCCAAATGATAACATATTGGCTGTTTAAAAAAATTCCCAAAATGTTTATAACTTTTTCGTATTTTCCAGAATTTAATTCTTTTAAATAATTAAAATTCGACTTCCGCTTTCTTTACCGTTTCAAAGGAATCATTTCTGTAATCGATGACTTTCTTTAATTGCAATTATTTCAAGAAGTTTTTTTAAAAATCTAGTGTGTACTGACAATATATTGTTATAATGAAGCTTTTTCGTTCCTTACAAATTTTATACTAAGGGGCGTTTCCCTGTTTATTTATGAGCTAAACGTGCTTCTTTTCCTACAAAGAAGAGAGATGTAGTTTTTTTTAATTAAAATAATTCAATGTAAACTAATATATTTCTAAATTATTGATATTTGTATTCTCATTCGCAGTTCGAATATACAGTTGACAGAATAAGTATTAAAACAACGTAAAACTCGTTGTTTTTAAGGCAATAAAATAAAATCGGCATTTTATAGTTGTATTGTACAACATTTTTACAACACCTAATATATTTTGTAACAAACAAATACTTAAAATTTTAAAAAAATATATTTTCGGAAAAAAAAGGAAATTTGCGTTGCAAAAAAAGTACTAAAACATCAGATAATAAAATAAAAGTTGCATCAAATATAAAATAAAATATCGTAAGTTTTAAATTAAATGTCAATAACTGGTAAACAATCATTTTGCTGTAATTACCGCATTTAATAAAAAATATCGATTAAAATTATTTGGTATCGATTTAACCGAACCTTTTGTCACAGACTAAATTTGCTGGTTACTGAGCATTTTCTTATTTGTACGTCCAATAAATGCAACAAACACTCGATTGGGTTAAAGTCTGGGGATTGCGGTAAAGTTACAAATCTTCGGGAAGCATTATAGAGAACCCGCAGTTTGATTTTGATGGCATGCTCAGGCTCTCGATCTTGTTGGAAGATAAAAAGCATCCTCCAACCTTAACTTCCTTGCAATGATTTTGAGGTTATGGCGTAATACGTCAATATATGTGAATGCTGCCATTTTCTCATAAAATTTTTTTTCATATTTCCAACCCCATTGTAACCTATACATCCCCAGACCATGACGTTATCTCCTTTATGTTTCACAGTTTTCTACATATTTCGAGGTTCTAATGCGGTTTTCTCCCTCCTTCAAGTTGTAAAGACGTGTTTTAGTTTGAAAATTTTCAAGCTTGCTTTTATCGGAAAAAGTGACATTTGTCCAGAAATGTAATGGTCTTTGTATTTTTTTTTTTTTTTTTTTCAAAATCTAATCAGTTTTTTTTTTTATTAGCTTCCAAAATGTGTTTTTTTTTTTTTCTTGGCCGTCTTCCTTTTGCGCCATCTTGCAAAATATTTCTAACGGAATGAGATGTTACAGTCTTTCCTGATGTTGATTCAATGTCTGCGGCCAGCATGAGCACTGCTCGATGAAATTTTCAGATCATTTTTCACCAGTTGCAGTCTTTTCTCACAGTCTTTCTTTTTAATAATATTATGAATTGAGCATAACGGAATATTTAACTCTTTTGAAATTTCAAAAAACGTTTCTGCCACTATGGTGCAGATAAACGACTTGTTCCCTTTTTGCAAGGGAAATAAATCTCTTTTGTTTTAGGTGCCATGACAGAAAATTTGCTCGAAACCTGATTTAAATGCAATGAAGGCAAATAAAAAAGCATCTTTTACTGAAGTTCGTTTGAAGGTGACCTTAAAAGTTTAATGAATTCACCCGTTCGCTGTGATTTGTATACTACTTTTTTTTTTTTTTTTTTTTTATACTTTTTCTTCAGGGCTAATTTTGTTATTTTTATTTTAAAAATTTTGTGTATGTATATATACACCCTTTAAATACTTTAATTTTATTTATCACATACTGCCTTGTGAATGCTATCTTATAAAAATTTGTTATTCGATTTGTTTCATTTCATTGAAAATTCCAATTTTCACTATGTTCTAATACTTTTTTTTGTGTCAACCATACCTTTTCATTAAAACATGCCTTTCAGATTTATAATATTAAAATGATGTTAATGACTTCAGAACTTTCATTCATTGAAGCTTTATTTTATTTTGCATTAATAATTAAAATTCTTTTGCATGAATTTCTCATATTATTACATCTTCAGCAATAGAGCCACTGCAGTCCAATTATCACGGTCAAAATTCGTCTCGGATTCGATTCTTCATCAGTCCATTGCGAACATATGGCGTGACTGCTGCTGTGCGTTTAAGTGCACTGCGTCTCAATGGGCTTATATGGTTTGGCGTGGAAATTAGAATAAAGACAGATACTAGCTCAGGTGTTACCTTCGTCACACATTGTTGTTGAACCGAACCTTCCAGCTGTCTGTTTCTGGATGACGCAAAAGTCAACCAGTCACGACCCATTCATCCTTTTAATTTTAACTATGGTCAAATGGAGAAGTCGACATCTGAGGTAGCACTCCACTCTCCACACTACGCCAAGATTATTTGAATTTGCACTTTAGAAAACAAAATAAAGGATGTTGGATTGATTTGAATTTACGTCACCCTAAAACTATGGCGAATGAACTTCGTTATTTTGACTCTTGATCGAGCAGGGAGGACGACATCTTGACAGGTATCTTACTCTATCCCAGCTTCCATATCTCATCACGAGAGGGTCTTGAAGCCCAGTTCCACTTAATATGCGTAGCGGAGGAATTGCTAATATTCCACAAGATGGTGTATAATAGAAAAAAAGTGTGAGTCAGTGATTTTAATTGCTTTAACATAAAGATAGCGACCATAAACGCTGGCTAACATAAATATTTGTCTTTCAAGAGCCCGCACTTGGGAGTACTGAGACATCAGGTTCCGAATCTTCTGAGCAAGTATAAGTTCAAACTGACATAGTAACGAACACGCAGATACTCGGAGAATAAGACAATGATCAGGGTTCCAAATACATTCCAGTGTTAGCACTTAACTGAACTGAAGAACCCGCATCATTCCAAGTTGTAGTCATCATTGGATTTTTAGCTCACTTGGAATATTGCATGGCTACGAAAATTGTGACTCTCCCTCTAAGCTCCAAGCCTATTAGCGAAAATTTCATGCATGTCACGTAATCGATAAATTCACGAGTAAAACCTTTTTTTAGAGCGCTGCTACGAATATTGTTTCCGTTCACATGACATCCAACTCGTATAAAGTTTAATCGTAAATGCTATTCGTACATCAACTCAAAAGGTTCACGAAACAGGCTGGGTATCTAACAAACACCAATACAAAAAAAAAATGAATACCACCAACCAACAAACGTGCGGTCAATAGCAACAGGGGTGGTAAAAGGGGGGAACGCAAAACCGGACAAACAGATCGATGTACGTTACCCCTACCGTCCATCGAATCAGTTAATGAGGCGTAAAGCGAACCGCGCGATCAGCATTCTAATTGATATTCCCCCTCCCCCTTCCACATTATCCCCTTTTCAAAGGCGACACTTTTTTTCTTCCTTCCCCCTCTTCTCTTCCATTCTCGGCCGTTCTTACCTCACTCGGTGAACGGCTCAACGACTACTTTTGCCTTAACGATCCAACCAGCGCCAATTAAAAGAATCAGTTGGGAAAGGGGGGAAATAAAAGTAAAAAGGGGGTTGAAAAAGAAGTGCGGTACAGATACTCTTCGTTACTACACAACTTCTTAGGAATCAAAAAATCAATTTTTCCTCCGGAATTCGGAAGAGATGTTAAAAAAAAAAATTGATAAAGAAGTAAAAGGGAGAAGGGGTGGAATTGAAATGGGGTGGGAAACTGGATCTTTTCGCGGGGGCTTCATTATATTAGCGAAGAGGGGTCGGATTTTAATGCTAAACACGTTTCGACCAATGGTGAGGAGTGAGGCTTATTATTGCTCGGGAGCCTTTCTGTTGTAAGAATTTTTTTTTTCCCATCTGAGTATGTATGTAAGAGACAGAGCTTTCTCTCTCTTTTTCTTCGCCTTCTCTCGCTCCGTTTTGTCTCGTAAAAACTTTTTAATCGCCACGAAAAGGATTTTTGGTGGTATTTTTAAAGTCGTAGATATTAGCATCTGAAAAGTCCCCCCTCCCTTCTCTCCTTTTTCTTTTGTCTTTCTTATTGTTTCTTTTGAAATGTTCGAGGGTTTTGAAAGGTAAAATTACTCGTGTTTTAAGCTCTTTATGCTGTTTTTCTTATTTGAAGACTCAGCTCTTAACAACGATTTATTTGGTTGATTGATCATTTCTGTCGTAATCTAATGATTAAAAAAAAAGATCTTATAATTTTTTTTAAAAATGTTTGCCAATCTGTTCACATTTTCGAAGATATTAGCTGAGTTTTGTGCTTTTAGTAGCTCAAAACTACCAGCTAAATAATTTCTCTGGAAACGATAAAGTAACTTTTTGAGAAGACTTAGCCAAAAAGCACAAAAAGGTCAAATAAAAAATTGGTAGAAAATTATACCTGTAGCATAGTTATCTATTATCAGCAACAATTTTTTTTTCAAATCAAATTTTTTTCCCAGACATCTTGTACATTTTTGGTGTTAAGGCACTTAATACTTTTCAATGAATCTTCATTTTGTTTACACTCTTTTTTCTTAACATTGATTTTTTCCCCCTATTTTTAAAACGATGCTTGGAATTCAAATTTTAATTGAAAAAAACTACGATACCTTAAAACTACATTTTTCTGTAGAATAATAAATAGGGCTCCCTCAAAGAGTTTTTTGATTATATTGATAATTTATTTTTAAAAATATCTTATAAATATTCGGGTGATTTTCCAGAAAAAAATCGCATTACAAAATTTCATTTTTCTTCCTTCCTCCGCTAAAATGGCAATTGGAAAATTCGTACGACAAATCCAAACAAACAACGACTGCCATCTGGTTCAAAATTACGCTACAACATATGAGTGGAAATTTTATAAAAACATAATTTGGATTTTTTAGTTATAAGGAGTAATTTAAATAAATATGTCGATTTGGCAAAAAAAAAAAAATTACTCTGAAAGTTTTGAACTTTTTTTTTAAAAAAAATAAAAGGTTATATTTTGCTTATGATATAAACTCGTATTAAAAATTGTTAAATCTTCATTGAATTCAGTTCTTGCAAACATTAAATATTTTAATATTATGTAGCACATTAACAATGTAACAGAAATTTTATGTCATGCGTTTAAAAAGATTTCAGATTTTATGAAATTATATGTCATGAAGGATAATCCAGCGTATTGTTTTTATGGGATATGGACCAATAAGACTATCATTCCCAATCCATTTCATTTTCAAAGTAACACATTAAATTCAAAACAATCAGATTACCATACTCAATATTGTATGGTACTAAAAAAAATCTTCTTGTATGTAAACATTAATAAAAGACAACGGTAGCCAGATTGTCATGGCAGCGAGTTCATGACTGGCATGTTTCAATAAAGCCACGTGTTCGAGTCCTGATTTCTCTAAAGATCTGTCGGGTAAATCAACTGATATACATTAAATCTATCGGAGCTCTAAGTTCTTACTTTGACGTGTTGTAAGTGGGGAAGTGGAGTGCCAACTCAAGTGCCGACCTCGTCATCTGGTTCAAATTTACGCGACGTATTCGTTTCGGTCATTGGACCATTGTGCCGCGCAGAAACAAATAGTCGGAAGTGTTCAATGTTCATAAGAGTTCTACAATCAAATGAAAATTACAGTTGTTTGAAACATTGATGTGCTTGATATAGTAAATAAATTTTCTTTCGCAAAAGGAAGATAATTCCTATAGTAAAAAAAGTTTAATGTTATATGTATAAATTTATATAAATTATTATGAGTTTATCTATAAATTATTATATTGGGGGAAAAGTGTGTAATCATAGTTAAAAAAAAAATATTCTCGCTATTTGGAAGAATTACGGAACTATTTTCAACATTTAAGATTTCAGGATCAACTCTATAGTTATTATAACTCTATAGTTATAGCTGAATTTAAATTTTATGAATTTTTATAAAAAGCAAGGAAGATGAGGATATAAGGACGGAGAATAGTTAGAAACTATCAAATTGAGTATATATAAAAAGTTTCTTGATGGTTTGTAATACGGCAAAAGTTTTTAATGAATGACTGGAGAACAACTATCTACTTCAATCCGTTTTATTGAAAATGAAGTTTTTCAAAAGAATTTCTTTTTGAGTTTACAGTGAATTTTCATGAATTTGTCTAAGAAAGTTTAATAGATACTGATAGACAGTAAATACTGAAAGTTTATGGTGCTCTTATGAAAAATAATCAAACGGTTTAAATTATTCTAAATTTATTGTGTGTGTTATTGTTTTCCCTCTACACAGAAACATTATATATTTGAGTTCTATTATTATTTTCTTTTCAAAAGGTATAATTTATTAACATCTGTAAGAATTCATATCCTTTTAAATATAATTTCATTTTATTTTCATACTGATAATTAAAAATCGAAGAAACTTAAAAATCGCAAATTCTTTCATACAGTTCAAATTTTTAAAGTAGTCTTAGCTATCTCAGAATTTTAAAATTGTTTTCATGGTCTTAAGTCAAATAAGAGAATTGATAAATATCTCTTGTTTAAAAATTTCAGAAATTTGCAGTTTCAAAAGCTATCTTTCCTAAAAGCTAAGATATACTTAAATCATAGAAATATTTATATAATTTGTAATTGAATATAAATTTTTTATCAAAATATATTCAAAACGGCATTGCATTACCGTTTTAGGAATACCAGAACAATTTCCATCATATTTCAGGAATACATTTTTGAGTAAAAAAGAATCGAAGCACATACTCTTAGAAAGTTTGATTTTAAAATTTTACATTTTTTTTTTATAATCACCCATCTTATATTCCTTTGGATAAAACTTTATAATATCTTAGGCCAAATATATCGTAAAAAATTACAGTATAATGACATCTAGTAAAATTAGTTTTATTGATTTTATGTCCTGTTTTCTTTAGAAACAAACAGGTTTAAAAAAATAAATTTTCCAAGTTTAATGATGTAACTTTCAAATAGTTCAAAGAGTGTTACCAATAATTCCTCATCCAACGGAAGCAGAAAGTTTTCTTTTAAGGAATCCTCAATCAAGATATTTGTATTTTTATGGTAATAGTTTTAAATAGTAATTTTTGTTGTAAATAATCTGTGAGTTGAGTTATTTTCGTTATTCTCACACACAAAGCAACAGACTATGTAGCCAGACCTCCTAGTAGCAAACCGAAATAGTATAACAAAGATTTCAGTTAACTCGTATTTCAATATCCTAACTTCCATGCTAATCCTTGTAAATATTCCACGTGGATTTATAACAAGCTACGAATTTCACTGTTGTACGACGGCCTGGGTCAGTCCCGAGAATTGAACCCTTAGTCATTGTATTGAACGCTTCCATCTATTTATTGCTGCTCAACACAAAGGCCTGCCAATGCATCTCGTAATTTTTTACCAACAATAGGATGACGAGGTCGACATCTGAACCGTTACCCAACTCTCCATGCGCATGTCATGCTAACATGAAGATTTTGATCCCCGACAGATTAACGTGCATTTACCTTTCTACACGACTAGGTGAACTGGGATTGGAACATGCGACTCGATTGAAAAATTATCGACCTCGAGTTATCTGCCAAGACTACTCGACTGTTATTTGAACTATTTCTGCCTGATTCAAAGAACCACTTAACACATGCATATTTCCAGTCGCCGGCCTATATCTAAGAAATCACACGGGCCATATTATTTGCGTTTGTGGTGTTTCATTTTAATTTCTTAATTTACTTTCGTGCATACAAATACTGTTGCTTGTAATTTGTATCAAAGATCCTTTGTCCATATGAACGTTTTATATTATATAATTTTGGTATACAAATAGCATAATTATAAATCAAATAAATTACTTTATCTTCTGCCATTCTCATAAATTCTCGTCAAATCAAACTGGTGCACGAGATAACAACAGCTTCACTGCATTTAATCCGATCCGACGCTGCCTCCCGAGCACTTCCCCAACCTGGACATCCAAATGAATTCCTCTCTTCTGTGGCCAAAAAGCGCCGTGTTTGTGTGGCCTTTGGTCTTCCTCTTTTTCCATCTATCACAGTAAAAATACCCCGATTCCCTCTTTTCTTGAAGTTGCTGATGATCGTATACAATTTTTCGTTTAGTTTTCCTACCACGTAGTTTTGATGGAGATAGCGCTCCTGATAAAGCGTCTTTATCAAGAGAGGATAAAAAGATTAAAATACATAAATAATAAATAACACAAAATAACAAAAAAAATTAATAAAAAAATCAATGTTTTGTTCTTTAACAATAACGTACCAGATACAAAATAGCAGTACAAGTTAATAAACTTATTTCCTTGTTCTTCGAAAGAAAAATATCTAATATTTTACGATAGGCAAAAGAAAAACCTATTGGTTGTTGCTAAAATGTTCTCTGTTATTGGTGGAGAAAATAATGAGCTGAGATTCAACACTATTGATAATGGTTCAGTAACGAAAAGGTTTGATATCTATCAACAATTACATGTAATTAGAAATTGTAAATGTTAAGCTCCAATATTTCATATAAAAATTACGGGTTGCGAATTTGACGTGCTTGACTTAACATCAACAGAACCCCTAATAATTTTAAACCATAACCTGTTGACGAAGTTGACACTAGAACTGATACCCTTCTCTCTACATCGACGATACACCAACGAAAAGACTGTGGGTCCCAAAAAATCTAATGTGCATCAGCATTCCTACACGAAAGCCGAACTATTAATAAGTATGTTGAAGTATAGACAAGGAAAAGTTGTATCAGTCCAAAAGTCTCCCTCTTTTTAGAATTAAAAATGACGTTAGCAGGCAACAGAATGTATAACAATTGACTACTGGGTGACTTCAGCCTGCAACAGGTTTTAATAAAGAAAATAAAAATCATAAAAAACGTCCACATATTAAATAGAAAACTTTATGTAACACGTGTGATGGTAGAGCTTAATGGCGCAAGAGCCGGTACTGACTATGCTACGCAAAACAAGATGTGACTAAAATCTGGACGTTTGAAAGATGGAAAAAAAAAAGAAGCGGTTGATAAGAAAGAGGGTCGAAAATAGAGAAGGATCGCTAAGGTATCCCGGAGTGCGTCATGAGTGCTCACCAAAGACATGACCATGGAAAATGTTCACAAGGGTGCTGGGATTCAGATCTCCTTTCCTACCTAAAGAATGTAGGACCCTGTGGGCTCAGGAACCACGAGTTGGATGCCTAGATAACTAGGCTACTGTTGGCCACTTAATATTTAATTAATATTTCTATATTCATACGAACATAATAAAATATATATATAAATTTTCTTTCTTGTAAGGATATGCGTGTTTCTATGAAACGGCAATTGATAAAAATTCTATAAATAAATATAATAGGAGATTGATTCGACTAATTATACTACTTCATTAATTTTTCAACAGCCACTAGTAAACTTAATACGAATTGAAAAATAGGATCGAATGCACTTGAATTTTTAAAAAATAGTAAATTATAGATTTATAGGTATATTTTTGACTTACTTTATATACATTTTTTAAAACAACAAAAATGTTTACGTTCGTTTTCTAAAAATTATCTCTTTGTAATAGCATTTTCAAAGGCAAATATCCGTCTATAAATTTGATTTACATAATTGTATTTCCAAAATAGTTGTTTAAGGTGCATCAAAATGTTCTTTACACACTCTATACACGGGACTCATGTACCGCATTTAATGAATGTCAGGAAATGAAGTTTTTCGACCAATAAAAAAAAAAGTGAAGATAGTGATCGCGACGACCTTCAAGCAAACTTTCCACGAGATATTCGATAGCGCAACCCAACACGCGACCATGTCATTGATAGATCGAATTTTCTAATGCACAACGTCATGCGCTTCGCTGGTCAAAAACACCTCAGCTGCATCGATGGTGGTCTGTCCGTGACTCGACATGCTTTTAAATTGCCTGGAAACTCTACTACATACTTCAGATTCCATGTGCTCATAGAAAGTTATTGAGTTTCATCTATCTGCATTACACATGATAAAACATAAACACTTTATTTTTTTTTCCAAAGGTCATCGTGGAATAGAAAACATTTCAAATTTCTTTTAATTGTTTGTTACATTTCTCAGCATTTTTTATTGCTTTTCGGAATAAAAAAATCAGTATGAACCAGTCAATACAAGAGTGGTTCAAAAAGCTCCTATTTTCGACTGCAGATGGTTTTGATAAGTCAAGATGGTATTATGATTGAGTGCTGTCATCTATTAGACAGGGTCAAAACAAATTTGACGCTCATGCACAGATTAGTTTTGATTTGGCAGCCATTTGATGCCGAATCAAATGCACTAATTGAACTTTTAAATGAAGTCGGAGATACCTCAACGGATAGGTTAATTATACTTCAGTTAAGAAACAAAATCGAAAACTGTAAACACTTTAAAGAAGATCCGTAATTTGTTGCCGATCGATTAAGCCTAATAGCTAAGGAAAGGAAAAAAAATACAGAGAATGAGATAAAAGCTAAGGACACCCATTTAGTCCTTGAGGCTTAAAAAGTGAAAGTTGAAAAATTAAAATTAGAATAGCTGTATGTGTGTGGTAAAAGATCTGCACTTGGAAAAAAGTAAAAAGTGGGAACGCGAGTAAAGATGATTCTAGTTCGAACGAAAATGCAGACACAATGTCCGAAAACCCAGAAAATTGGGGGGAAAGTATAATAAATGTTGTGATCTCAGTTCCAGGAAAATTGGAGTTTTGTTTAGTTTTTATTAACGTCGCACTAGAAGCAACACGAGGGCTATTGGCGACGGACCTTGTAATTTTGAACCATGGTCAAGTGACGAGGACGACACCTGAGCTGGCACCCCCCTCTCCTAACTTCCACACCACGCCAACGGGAGGACTTTGAGCCCCGAACAGATTTAACGTGCATCAGCCCCGGCTACACGGCGGGTCTTTGGTGGCCAAGGATCGAACCCGCGACTGAACGAAAACCGCCAGCCGCTATCCACGACCTTGACCACTAGGCTACCGCGGCCCCAGGAAAATTGGAGAACTTTAATTTGTTCTTCCAAACGTTACGAAGAGCGTTTTTAACGAAAACTGTTCTGGAGAAATTGAAAGCATAAATTTTAATAATTATCTTACGTAATAAGGTCACTAACTTATTAACTTACAGAAATAATGAAGAATTGAAATGCTACGAAACCGTAACGATTTTTTTAGTATTGGAAGAATACGAACCTTCCTCTTACAAATGTTTAGTAAATTTTAGAAATGTACGACGCGAAGGTATCGAATCCCGTATTCAGTTCACATCGAGACTATCAGCAAATGTTCGTCAATTGCTTTAAATAAAATATATTAGAGCTGTATGCAAATTAATAATTTTAGACAAGCTCTTACAAACATTAGACGAAGAAACTGCGACTTATATTAATGTTAGAATGAAAACTGGTTAAAACTTAGGGAACAAGCAAATGAAGTCGACGTATATTTTATAAATCAGGGCAGATCATTAAACGAAACCTAAATTCAAGCGAAACCAAATTCAAATCATCTCAGTTTCAAGAGAACTAAAAAAATATTCCATCACATATGAGGGATCACATAAATAGAAATAATTATTCCTCTAAAGAGTGCCACAGAAGACATTTGTATCTCGCTAAAACGTGTCCACAATGAACTGGAATAAAACCTGAAAGGTATTTTAACCACTTCAAAAAAGGAGAGACTTGTCAAATAAACGCACGCGTAATAAGCTCATCGTAATGGCCGAATTCACCTTCAAAGTGTTAATATTAATGTCAGTGAAAGAATGAAATATAGTCTTTAGTTGATTCTGGAATTGAAATATGTATTTTGAACCCAAAATATATTCTAAATAATTCTTTAGAGTATAGTGGAGAGATACACTTAACATCAGCTTTTAAAGATAAGATTATTGCGAAAACCGCTAATATTTCAATCTCCATTGCAAACTCTAGAAATCGGGTCGAAATACAATTTGCCGTGGCGGAGAAATTGCGTCAACCGTGTCTGTTAAGCCCACTTGCGTAAGATGTTACTAGTGCAACTAACTGAAGTCCCATTCCCGGTCCAAGGTCGTAAACAACCGTTATTTGGTCATCCCTCCTCAACTGGGAAAAGAGATGATGAATTTGGTTTTATTAACGTCGCACTAGAAGCAACACGATGGCTATTGGTGACAGACCTCGTAATTTTGAATCTCGGTGAAGTGAAGAGGACGACACCTGAGCCAGCACCCCATCTCCTGACTCCCACACCCTGCCAACGGGAGGACTTTGGGCTCCGACAAATTTAACGTGCATCAGCCCCGACTACACAGAGGGTCTTTCGTGCCATCAAGGCTCGAACCCACAACTCAACGAAAACCGCCGGACTCGAGTCCACGATCATAACCATTAGGTTACCGCGGCCACAAAAAAAAAGAATGACATAGATACGGTAAAAAATTTGAATGTTCCATCACGCACTCAGGATTGCATAAGTGTTTTTTTTTTTTTGATGAACTTATAAGAAATTGAAAATCCCTCGCGTGATTTAAAAGGAAGGTTGAATGCAGAAATGAGAGAGAAAATACACATCTTAATTCTTAACAACACACTAATCTACAATGACAAAAGTGGAAGAAATTGTGAAAAAGCTCAAAGTAGAGGTCAAAGTAAGGAAGAGAAGGAATGGATACCTATCACCGAGACATGTGAAAGATGGCAAAGTCAAATATCTGGATGAAATATACGCGGCGTTAATATAAACAATCAAAAAATCTAACTTTCCTAATATATATCAGGCAAAATTTAAATAAAACATAAAAAAACTCCACTCAATAATTTAAGGGTATTTCAGGTGGCTCAACATTGAACTAGAGCAGCACAGCGGGCTATTGAAGATAGTTAATAGTTGGTTTTATTAATGTCGCACGAGAAGCAACACGAGGGCTATTGGCGACGGACCTCATAATTTTGAACCTCAGTCAAGTGACGAGGATGACACCTGAGCAGGCACCTCCTTCTCCTGACTCCCACACTCTGCCAACGGGATGACTTTTAGCTACGACAGATTAAAAGTGCAGCAATCCCGGCTACACGGTGGGTCTTTAGTAGCTTCAAGGCTTGAACCTAAGACTCGTCGAAAACCGCCGAGCGCAAGTCCGCTACTAGGACTTCTAGGTTACTGCTGCCATACTATTGAAGATCGTTGGTTGGTTGGTTTTATTAACGTTGCACTAGAAGCAACATGAGGGCTATACGCTATTGAAGATGGACTTCGCAATTTTGAGTTTCAGTTAAATGAGGCGGCTGTCGCATTAAATGGTACCTCCTTCACCAAACTTTCACATTATGCCACGTCAGGATTTTGTAAATTAATTTAATTTAACGTAACACATTCTCCATTATTCCACAGGACAATCTATAATGAAATAGAAACTCGAAACGGTGGGCAAAATCGAACATTGCATGTCACTTATTGAAGAAATGTCGAGGCTTAAAATCTTCACACTGGCGTGGCGTGGAATTTAATAGAGCAGGATGCCAACTCGGCACTCATAATTATGACGTCCATCACCAACAGTTCTCTATTTTCAATAAACGCTACCTCGGGTGGATATCTTCTCTATGACCCCCTTAATAGCTTAAGCCCTTGTTGTGTGAATTCGGTCACCTTGAAAATATAGCATAATAAAAATGAGGATATATACATTATATACCCACTAACTTTTATGGATATTGGAAAGCTTTTCCGCGTGAAATTGCATTCCGAATTTAGGGTTCTACTCTTGATATCATGGAGACAGCCTTATATATAAGGTTACGGCAGTCCCCAGACAATCGTCTTTTCCAATCTCCATAGGAATCCGTATTCGAACACTTGATTCTTCCTTCAGACTGCACTGGCTTCCTAAAAAAAAAGGGAAGAGCAGAAAGATTGCGAGCTATAATGCCGTAAATTCCGTACTTCGCAGCTTATCCGCACCATTTTATGCAGAGCTAGACTTTCTCCAGCAAACCGTCAGCGATTCCACATTCTCCTGCTCCAGTTAACAAGCTCCTTTTACAAACCCCAATTTCTGCGTCATTTTCGTCCGTATCGGTGCGACGTCAATTCCCGTAAGCAATCCGCTTTCATTAGCCGCGCTCTCGTCCGCTTCTAATCCGACGCAGGCTGCAACCTCGATTTAATTGAATCCCGATCCGCATCCGATTCTACTTCCCAACCACCAAGCAAAAGAAAAAAATATATGGGGAAAAAGCCATCTCATTATACAAGATTTCGAGAAAATCGAGAGCCAACCCCGATCGAGTGGGTGGGAGAACCAAAAGAGAGAAGGGAAAGTTCTTGGCTGGCACTTCTCGCTATTCCAGTTCGAGGAGCACATAGCGGCGGCGAACTTTTTTTTTCCCTCTCCTTCCTTACTTCTTTTCCTTCCTTCCTCCTTTTCTTGATTTTTTTTTTTATTATTATTATTTCTCTCCTCTCTTCTCCGAAGGCTCTTTCGGGCTGGGTGCTTCGTTTCCGTCGGCGTAAATGGGAGGGATCGTCTACGAATTGTGGAGGGGGGAGAGAAAGGAAGCACCCCCGACGGAACACAACGTCCAGAAAAGAAAGAGAAAGAAGGACTGTGGAATCGATCCCACGCAACAGACAGACGATGTCGAATGAGCGATGGGTTGTGGAAAGGACGGCGCAATGGGTTGAGGAGAAAAAAGGAAAAAAAAAAAAAGAACGAAAAGGAGTGTTTTCTTCGTCTGCTGAAGACGCGAAGCTGTTGTTGTCGAAAGACAGGACGCCCCTGTTTGGAATTCGGAAGTATTCGTCGTGTTATGTTTTTAAACTGAAATCGTTTTCCAGGTGATAATGTTTGTCAAGGAGGGCGGGATAGAATTCCGACGTCAATAAATATGGGGGGGGGGTTGCAGTACCGTAAACTCTTCTTTTTTATTTGATTTATTGATTGTTTTTAATGCTGCGACTAAAAGCAACGCAAGGGCTTCTGACAGCGGATCACGTAATTTTGAACCCGGTCAAGTGACGAGGACGACACCCTGAGCTCTCCAAACTTCCACCATTACTCCAACGGGAGGATTTGAAGCCTCGACAGATTAAATGTGCATTAACTTCATTATACGATAGGTCTTCAGTGGCAACAGGATTCAAACCCAAGACTCGATGGAAGCAACTCCGGCTTCGAGCCCCTGGCTGCAGCACCCTTATTTTTTTTTCATTTGAAAATTTTATTCATAGTTCTTAGACTTAATTTTTATTAAGTTTTATTATTATATTACTATTCAACTTAATATTGATTTGCTTTGAAACTGTTCACCCTCCAAATGTACAGATCCAAATAAGAAAAGAAACTTCTCCGTCAGGAAATGAAAAATTTGATTATTGCTATCGGTAACCAATATTTTTATTAATTTATCATTATATAAATTTAGACGCATTAGCACTGCAATGGTGGCATCACTAGGCGATGCATTAGAAGTCGTCTCGTATCTGTGATATATACGATCGACCTTTTACTGCATGATTTTAGTTTTAGTTTTTATTAACGTCGAACTAGAAGCAACACGAGAGCTATTGGCGACGGACCTCGTAATGTTGAACCACGGTCAAGTGACGAGGACGACACCTGAGCTGGCACTCCCCCCTCTCCTAACATCCACACCTCGCCAACGGGAGGACTTTGGGCCTCGAACAGATTTAACGTGCATCAGTCCCGGCTACACGGCGGGTCTTTGGCGGCCAAGGATCGAACCCGCGACTGAACGAAAACCGCCGGCCGCTAGTCCACGACCTTGACCATTAGGCTTTACTGCATGATATTTCATTGCTTTTACTACTTGATGGGCTATAGGAACAGAACATTTGATTTGCAGAGGGGTATTTATTTATTGTAAACAACCAAAGACATGCGTCTGAAAGCGAGTTTAAGCTACATGCGCCAGTCGAGAGAAAATAAGAAATATCGTGTATATTAAAGGTCTGATGCTGCTATTGTAGTATTAAAACAAAACACGGCGGATGAATTTAAACAAAATATTTAAAAATGTAATTCCTTAATTCTTTATTTCTTATTTTTAACAGAGCTTTTCCGCAGTGAGTTTTGAAATTCTCCGACCGACTCATAAAAAGATAGCAACCCTTAGTTTATTTATATTGAAACACCTTTCATCACGATTGATATAAACTTGTTTCAAGAATGTTTTCTATCTGATCAAGAGTGATCACACAAAAAATCCAACTATTACACACATTTTTTAGTGTTTCTAAACAATGTTGTATCATTTTTTTTTATAACGTATTATGATTTTTTTCCTATCTGAAATTTTAGAAAGTGTTTATTTTAATCATTACAATCCCGTACCGAAAGGTACGGGATTGTACTGATTAAAATAAAATAAATAAATGAAAAAATAATAGAAATTTCCGACTTCAATTCAACGAGCGGCCGTATTCAATAGTATAATGTGAGAAACAAAACAAATTGCAAAAAATGCTGTAACGAACAGGCCCACACGACCCGTTGCTTTAATTAACTTGAAAGATTTGATTATTTACAGGAGATTACTTAGAATATAATTTAGTACCCTTTTTATTCTTAAATTTTAAAATTATAGCTAATTTAGAAAATATAAATTAGGCGTATATATAATTTGTAAGTCCCTTTTTAACTTTTC
>BMAW01004305.1:0-16567 GCA_019974015.1 Nephila pilipes
CTTTGGAGCGGGTTCATCGTGTGCAGTCCACTCGGATGACTGTCGATTGGACTTCGGAGTGAAATGATGGAGCCATGTTTCATCCATTGCCGCATATCGACGCAAAAACTCGGCTTTATTACGCTTGATCATCTTCAAACACTGCTCCGAATCATCAACTCGTCGTTGTTTTTGGTCAAAAGTGAGCTCGCGCGGCACCCACTTTGCACAGAGCTTTCTCATACCCAAATATTCGTGAATGATGTGATGTACACGTTCATTTGATATCTTTAGAGTGTCTGCTATTTCATTCAATTTCAATTTACGGTCATTCAAAATCATTTTGTGGATTTTTTTAATGTTTTCGTCGGTAACAACCTCTTTTGGGCGTTCACCGTCTTCGGTGCTCATTTCACCACATCTAAACTTAGCATACCAATCCTTGAGGGTTGATTTTCCTGGGGCAGTGTCCGGAAACTCGACATGAAGGCAATTTTTTGCTTCAACTGTATTTTTTCCCTTCAAAAAGCAATATTTTATCAACATGCGAAATTCCTTTTCATCCATTTTTTTCACAATAACAAAAGTTGCTTCACTCAAAATGCTATAATTCACAAACTAATGATCCGACAACTGTCAAATTTATACACGCATCTTTTGAGGGTTAGGGCTAACTAAAAAACATATGGATTTAATTCTAGTAGCTCCATCTATGTGTCAGGCCGGGGACTTTTCAATTGACCTGTTAGGTAGAGAGCAATTTTCCTCTTATTTTGGTTCAAGGAGAATTGTGCAAAAATGTAAGAAGCTCGAATAAAACTGTAAATTCTATTTGGATTGAAAACAACCATTGTTTTCAATAGTTTTTTGTCTTTCAATTGCAAGAGTTTTCTGCATAATGTTTTTTATTTTATCCAGTGTCTTTTCAGTGGTCATGGCTTCGGATTCGCGGCCGACGGTTTTTGTTTAGTCGCGGGTTCAATCCTTGGCCTTTAAAACCGGGGCTGATCGGGGCACAAAGTCCTCCCGTTACTGTAGTGTGGAAGTTAGGGGGTGCCAGCTTTTTGGTGTTGTTCTCGCCACTTGACCAAGGTTCAAAATTACGAGGCCCGTCGCCAATAGTCTTCGTGTTGCTTCAAGTGCTTTGTTAATAAAAGCTAAACTGAAAACAAACCAGTATCATTTCAATGGAGGTATAAATGAACTGATATCCATTAAAATTTAACTATCTCTTCCTCTAAAAGTTCTAGAAAAACGCACTCTAAGATTGTCTTTCGATATACTTTTATCAAAGGAAAAAAATCAAACACTTCTTTACTAAATATATAGACATCACATTAAAATATATATCAATTAATTATCTTGTGGCTTGAGAAACGAAATATTTTTAGTCCTAGCGTGTTCATTATTGTTATTAGAGATTTATGTTTAATATTTATAAATTTCGTTAGATATGAACAGATATATAGCATATACACTGCGTCATCTTCTAAACGTCTTATACATAGGATATTTTTGATTTCGTGTAGTCGGTTTTTGAAATTTTATGTAGACACTGACCTTTTTCTTGTTTCAAAAACCAAGTGTGTAAAGTTTTATCAGTATAGGAATAAAACTGTAGATTTGTATGAATTACATACAAAAGGACAATCTTTTTTAGATATAGATAGAAGACTGCTGTTATGGTACCGAAAGGTTTTGCAAATTAATATGAATACTGCTAAATAATAATAATATTCGCATAATAGCTAGCCTTGATTTAATCATCTGTGGCTTAAATAACACTGACTTGTATCTCAATAAGTCTTTCTACTTTTTATTTAAAAATAAAAAAAGGGGTTAGAATTCAAAAAATAAATGAGTACATTTGTGACGCTACATAATGAACACAGTTTTTCCCCCTATGAGACGTATTGAAGAGATCTTAACAGAAGTAAAATTGTAAGACGACGAAAATTTTGAAGAAAAAACGTAAAATGTTTGAATATGCAGCATGTTTTAATTTAGATTTATTTATTAGTTTTGGTGATAAGAAAACTTAACTATAATTTTGGTCTGAAATTAAATTCTTTTAAGATTTTTATTGTTTAAAATGTTAAAAGAATTTAACACTAAAAAAAATTTAATTTTCTTTTTTAATTTTCTTTAATCTTAAAAGAATTTAATTTTCTAAACTACAAAAATATTTCACATTAAATTTATCAATGTTGAATACAAACAAGGTTCTTTTTTTTGCAATCATTTATTACGTAAAATAATAATAATAATAATAATAATAATAATAATAAACGTGAAACAATTTAACTGAGGATTAAAATAAAATATTTTTTGTAATAAGTATTTTAAGCATGGAACAAGAAGGATGAATTAAATCTTGTAATAATATAACTGAGAAAAAGCTCAGTTTTTGTATTTGGACGAAGAAGAATATTTTATAAGCATTTAAAAGTCATAAAAATGAATGATATGGCAGAATACTAAACTCATAAAACAACAAATAACAGAAAAAAGTGAAAGAACTGTCAACAACGAGTGCTAAATGAATTTTAAGAAATTACATTTGAAAAATATGTTTTATATAAACCGGATAAATTTCATTATTGATACATCATTTAAGTGAAGAATATTAAAATTTCTGTTCTGTGTAAGCTATAGAAGCGAGCGATATGTTGGGAATTAGGAATAACTCAACATATTGAAACAATAATATAAAATGGAATATATGCAACAACCAACTAATTATTACGTATTTTTTCTTATTTACTGCACAATATTTCTTATTGAAATATTTTATTGGAAATTAAATATATAAATATAATTATCTAACGCATCACACAAAAAAGCTTATTTAGAAATCTTCTGGTATTTTTTAAACTTGAATCTTACATTTCTAAGAGAACCATGGTTCCCTCAGAAGGGCAGCTTTATTAACTTTTAAATTATATAAGGCATCATTTCAAAGTTAATAAAGCTACCATTTTTAATATTGTATATTTTATAGATTTGATAGTCTATACCCAATACTTGATAACTATTAAACAAATATGTTGAATCAAATATATCGATGCACAACATGGGATAATAAATATTCATATATAATAATGATGTACAAGGCAAAATAAAACATACAAGAGTGATATTTCATACAGTCTGCTTGTAGGATACTTGGCTATGGGAGATACTTCAGCCTCATAACTCAGATATGCTTTACAAATTTCCTAACAATCACATACTAAGAAAGGCATTTTTGCATCTTCTGATACAAGAAATAGCACTGATTTCGGCTTTTTAAAAATTGAGCATTTCCAGAGAAAAACAGGTTTTTAAGGCAGGCGATTCGCTAGAAATTTTTTCCCTTGATATTATACGAGACTCAAATAAGCAGTCAGTAAAATAGAAAATTTCAAGAAAAATGATACTATAGCGTATAAACACACATAAAAAAAAATGTTATGTCTAAAAAGGCTTTTGTAGAGCTAAATAAAAATGTGGAGACTCTTTATTTATATTTCAAAGCCGTGTCTTGAAGATTTTTCTTTGTATTGTTTTAGCAACTGAAAAAAAAAACTCTGGTTACCATATTTCAATGCATAATTTAGATAAATGTAACAGAAAAAAAAACCCGATTTTCTTTACACAACCAATAGTTTTTGTGAAAAAATTGGTATATAAAATATAAATTTATAAAGACAAGTTTTAAGAAAGAGTTGTTTGTATGATATGCACTCATTTCTCTTAAAACAAACATCTTGAAACACACAAGCATCGGAATTTTATATCTGTCATTCGATGCATTAAGAATTTGATTTGAATTAGGTTCTTGCTATTTTTTGAAAATAAGTTTAGTTTTATGAATTAAAAATTTCATGGTTAATAACGCGTTAAATATTATTTTAAAAACATCTCAGTACGAATTTATCTATTTAAATAAATGTTTTTAAGGTAATTGCTTGAATAAAACCATCATAAGTTATTACATCATTTAATTAAGAAAGAATAATTTCTTTATTTTTTTTTTAAAAATTGCTTTTTAAAGTATTTTTAAAAGGAGGGAAATTTGTATCTAAAAAAAGCTGGCTTTTTTGGATTGGATGTTAAGAAAAACTTATATCATTTTTCAATTGCTCTAAATATAAATGTTTGAAAAAATTAATTCTTAATTTTAATGAAACACACAACGTGTGTAATGTATAATATCTGTATTTGAAAATTGGATAGTTTTGAAATTTTTCAATGAATGTTGTACGATTCATTCTGATATTACGAAAATAGCAAAAGCAAATGAAAGAAGTTCTATGCAAAGTTTTGCAATGAACAGATTTAGCCATCCAAAGCGTGCTTTTTTTTATAATTATTATTAAATTCCTCAATTATATATAAGAATTAAAGTAAACGATGAAATATGGAGAAATGGACTATAGTAAACTTTTACTATATTAAAATTAAAGGAAACGATGAATTATTAAATTGAATATATTTAAGCTAAATGTAGTTAAAATTAAAGCAAGTGATAAATTATTAAATTGAATATTATATCAACTACATGTAAATAAAATTAAAGCAAACAATGAATTATTAAATTGAATACATTTAAGCTACATCTAATTAAAATTAAAGCAAACGATGAATTATTAAATAGAATATATTTAAGCTACATGTAATTAAAATTGAAGCAAATGATGAAAAATTGAAAAGTTTTCTGGTACGCCAAAAGTGATCCAACTAAAACAATAGCCCATTGGGTGGCTAACAAAAACTCAGACTCATTCAGAGAGAAAATACCAAGTCCAGTTTCAATTACAATTTAGTTTCGCATAATGTTACTTCTTATCTCGTTACACATTTGGAGTAAAACACATTTTGCAGGAATACTCTAGTTCTCTATTAATAATGAATTTCTAGGATTCTGAAGATTAAAGTTTAGATTCAATTTAGAGTTAAAGGTTTATTTTAACTATTTGAGACTTGAAGCAATAGTGTTCGAGATAATTTTATAATATATATGAAGGTTCCATAGATTTTCGTTCATAAAAACATCAACTAGCAGTTAATATTCTGATTGACTGAATTTGATTCAGACAATTAATTATTTAGAAGATTAATTATTTAAGTAATAAGAAGATTAATTAATTTTTCCCCGAAGAATAATTAATTTTTTTGAAGATTTATTAATTAGAAGATTGAATCCCAATTTCAATTTGCATAGGAATATACGGAAAGTAGCGAAAATAATGTTTGAAATAATAAAAAAGTAACACTTATGTATATGTATTGAATGTTATAATCTTTCATGTACTTAAAAAAAAGACGTGTAGTCATAATCATGATTTTCATGGACTTAAATGTTTATGCAGAGCCGCAGATTCTAGTCCTGAAAACACAGAAAATTGTAGTGAGAAATAATTTATATGTTTAAATAGAATTGAGTATGAAAAAGCTGTCTCTCTCTCTCTCTCTCACACACACACACACACACACACACACGCACACACGAGCGTTCAATTATTCATTCGGATTTTGTCCTTGTAATTTCATCTTTGTTTCACAAAATTGTGAATTATCCATCTCCAGAAACTTTAGTAACCTTTGAGAGATAAACTGTACTACTCATAATTGTGGTATGTCTAATTGTGTATATTTATCTGAGTTTAAAGATATATTAGTTTTTATTGCTTGTTTGTCACCCTGTTCCTGTGTATGTTGCTCATTTTTTGTTATAAAAAATTAGTACTTTTTTAAATTATAAAGAATCTACTTATTTATTTATTTTGATCTTTCCTCCGCTTTAAACCCACACATAGAGAAAAAGAGAGGGAAAAAGGGAGTGAGAGAATGACAAGAAAAAGAAGTACACTAACATACAGATTTAAAGCAACAAAAAGAACACTAACATAGAGATTGCATTTGTTTCAGTGTAAATGGACACTGACATTATAGATATGTTTGGATATGTTAATAGATCATATGTAACACAAAAAATAATGGATAATCTTTAAAAATTGAGACTAATTCAGATTAAATTATACTTTCAATTTAAAATAAAGCTGTGAAACAAATTAACTGATTTAAAAGCGTAAGATTTTGATTTATTAATTTGGCACGTTATTTTATTTTATTTTTCCGTCATTCGTCTGGTTTAGCAGCATCATTATGGTAAAAAAATTTGGTTTTGAATTTTAATAAGTGATTAAGATTATGATTTTATTGTATAAGTATTATAGTTCTAGTGTTCGTTGGGTTTTAGACTCACCCAAATCAAAATAAGAATAGAGCCACGTTCTTTTCACCACGTTTTCTAACTGTTTTCATTGATCCTTGGCCTGAGAGGTAAAAAAAAATAATAAAGCTTTAGCTTAAGGAATTACAATATAACAATACTTGTAATTCTTATTTTAAATATGTGGTATGTTATTTAGCAATTTTTTCATGAATTATAAATGGAGTAGTTTTTAACAGAAAAAAGGTGAGTTGCAACCGATATTCGCAATGCCGTATATTCTCTCAAGTCTAAATCAACTCACTCCAAGTTAACATGGCATAACACTACAATGGTGATTAATGGCTATTTCTATTTAGGAAATAAAAAAAATTTAGCGTATAATTTTCATTTTTTTTTGATTGTGACCAAAAATGCCATAATACACTAAACTAGAAACATTTAAACTCTTGCATATTTTCCTATCCACTTAGGGAGATGTTGTATAATCACCGGAGGAAAAAAATTCGATAAAGCAAAATAAAATCATTTTCAAAATGTAGAACTATAAATTAAACCGAATCTCCTTAGATTCGTGACATCATTAAGTGTTTTTGTGTTTAATATAATGATTAAGTGCAAAACACTAAGAATTTCTTTATTAAGAGTAAATGGAAAATTTCAACAAAAATTTATTTAATGTAACCTAAGGAAAAAATGGAAGGAGACGAACGATACGTAATGATGGAGGTAATGAAATAAAATTCAGTTTGAGAATAAAAATGTTTTTATCACGATGAATAGCGATTTTTTTCATTGTTAACACTAGATTAAACCTTTTTAAGGTTTTTTTTTATGTCGCTGTCAATGTAAAAATTAATTCAGGAATACGACACAAAAAGGTGATGTATAAAAAATAGTTACAGTTTTTAAAAAAATTCTACGGCTCGAGTTCATTAAAAGAATTTTTTCTGTGTGGTTTTAATCAATTGTTTCTTTCCAACCGTAAGTTAATTACCTGATTTGATTTTTTGGGGGATAAAAGCATCATAATTATCTTTAAATGAAATACCTTCAAAAAGCCTTCGTTGTAAATAAATCAAATCATTGTCAATTTACAAAGTAAAAAACATCTCATACATCTAATTTAAATCATGCATCGTGTATTCAGAAATTCTCGAATAAAATCGGCATCAAACATTCGCATTTCTTGTAATATTAATAGGATTAATAATATTTCAAATGATGTGTATCACGAAATAAAGGATATGGGCTCCCAAAAGTCTATCTGTTTCACTTTAAAGAATAGAAATAATATTTGATATTAAACACGCAAAATTATTTTAAAAGTTTTTTTTTTAATATTCTGAGTCTTACATCATATTTCTTAACCTCTGGGGGGGGGGCGGTAGCCTAGTGGTCAAGGTCGTGGATAGCGGCTGGCGGTTTTCGTTCAGTCGCGGGTTCGATCCTTGGCCACCAAAGACCCGCCGTGTAGCCGGGGCTGATGCACGTTAAATCTGTTCGGGGCTCAAAGTCCTCCCGTTGGCGTGGTGTGGATGTTAGGAGAGGGGGGTGCCAGCTCAGGTGTCGTCCTCGTCACTTGACCGTGGTTCAAAATTACGAGGTCCGTCGCCAATAGCCCTCGTGTTGCTTCTAGTGCGACGTTAATAAAAAACTAAACTAAACTAATTAACCTCCGGGCAAGAAAACAGATAGTGGCTGCGTATTTTAGCGGTCATAATCGCAGATTCGCGGGAGTAATCGTTTTCATCGAGTCGTGGGTTCGAGTCCTGATGCCACTAAAAACCCGCCACGCAGCGGAGCTGATGCATGTTAAATCTGGCACAGTTCTGAACTCCTCCCGTTGGCTTGGCGTGGAAGTTCGGAGAGGGTGGTGTCAGATTAGGTATCGTCCTCGTCACTTAACCTCGTCGAAATTACGAGATCTCTCACTAATAGCTCTCGTGTTGCTTCTCAGTGCGACATTGATAAACAATCACAATCACACAGACAAAAAGATATATTTCAGATAAAAATCCATTAGAATTTGCGTTTTTGGTCAAATTTCTCGAAAAGTACTGAGCGCGGTAAAATTATATAATTCTTTCAAACAAAGATTCAAACTTTTAGTGTGATACTCGTAAGTGTGCACACGAGCTTATCTAAATGAAAACATCTTATAAGCGCACATGCTAATTTCAATTCTTTTAATGAAGTGCAGGTATTAGTACTTCGCCCCTTCGCAAAATTAGCATTTAAATCGCCCTTCTCGGTGCTTTAAGTAACGTTTTTTTCAACAGTCCTGAAAATTGAAAGGCAAATAGAGTCGAAATGAGTGAACACCAACGTTTGGATAACGAAATGAGGTGACGAATGTTTCAAAGACTTGAAGTAGGACAGTTTCAAGTGCAACTTCAATAATGCCCAGCGCTTGGTGCAACTTTTAGATACAACTTAATGAGATCGAACCAAAAGGAACAGGTATGGATAAAGTCTCTCAAGAGCCATGAAGAATAAGGAAGGCTGATATTGTCATTACAACTAGAGAGAAGCATCAAAAGATCTTCTTAACTGTTTTGTGAACTTCGTGAGGCAGTAAGAATCCAAGTTTAAAGGAATCCTGTTTCTAGAAAATCATACTAGAGAGGTCGTTTTGCAAAAAGATCTGCTATTTGCATTCTGCATTCAATTTGCGTGCGCATTAATTTCGAAGCACTTCTTTATTATTTGTATTACGTAGTGTTTATTATTTGTTTTCTCCTCCATTTAATTGCATCTGTATAATGGAATAAGTGATTGAAAAAAATGTTGACTGCTGACGATAGCGAAACTTTAAACTCAAATTCATGGAAAAAGAAACGAAGAAATGTTATAAGGAATTATAATTCTAGCAACGATGTCATATTAGGGTTTTCATAGAATTAAAAAGATATTACCAAATCTGAATGTATTACTTGTAATTAAATACTTGCAAATGAAAGCATGCAACCAAGTAAATTACGTTGGCACATTAACTAAGCATCCCGATTTAAAAAACCAGTCTCTCGAATTTTTCGGAAGAAAGTTAGACGCATTAAAAATGTCAAAACAAAACTTTTGCATTTCACTATCAACGAAAACGCTATGTTCTCTTCATTTCTGATTAATTATCGAATTGAGAAAACTAATAAGCTTCACAAAATCGGACGGAACTTCAGTGCCAAGGGCGATAAAGGATGCAGTTGAAATGTTTGGCGAAAAGAGTTAAAAGGAAATCGAAACAATATCACTTTCAAATGACACAGTAGCTCACAGAATTAATGAGATATCCCAGTGGGTGGAAAATCAACTGATCTAAAGAGTTAACGAAAGTAAATTTTTGTCGTTACAAACGGACGAATCTACTAATGTATAAGGTTCGCCCTAGCTGCTTGTTTTCATGCGTTATGTATAGAACAAAGAATCTCAAAAAGATATGCTATTTTGTGAGCCAGTTATTCGAGAAATTAGCAAAGAAATATCCAAGACTCTCGATATTTATATAAAACTTAAAGATTAAGGTTAGATGAAATGTGTCTGGATATGTGCAGACAATGTACAAGATGTGTGTAGTTAAAAAAGTATTATGACTCAAGTACTTGCAGTTAGTCCAAGAGAATCACTGTAATATTCTAAGGGGAGCATTGATATAAAAATATATGCCAAATTACTTAAAAAATATTTCTAACATTTCTGTTAAAGTAACGAACTTAATGAAATAAAGATCATTACAATCACGCTTCTTCGAAAAATTTTGAGAAAGGGAGCAAAAAAAAAAAAAAAAAAAAAAAAACCCCCACCAAAAACACTACTCATTGGGAAATACGCATTTAATTTTTAGAGAAAGGGGCCGCGGAAGCCTAGAGATCATGGTCTCGAATCCACTGCCAGCGTTACTTCATCAGGTCGAGTTCTAATGCCGTTAAAGACCCTCCGCGTAGTAGGACTGATGCGCATTAAATCTGTCGAGTTTAAAAATTTTCAGTTGGCCTTATGTTGAAGTTTGGAGAGGGTATCGTACTCGTCCCATGACCGAGTTCAAAATTACGAGTTCTGTCGCCAATAATCCTGGTATTGCTTCTAAGGGCGACGTTAATAAACAATCAATCCCATATCAAGAGGGAAAGGGCTATCAAGATTTGTGGAATAACATAAGAAAATCGCAACGTTTTTGGGCTATAGAAACGAATTAGAAAAGTCGTTGCGCGATCTGAAATTGGTTTTGCAGTTCACCTAGTTATTTAGAAGATATACTCACCAAGCTTAATGTATATTGATAAAGAATGGGAGGTACACATACATTTATAGTGCAAGACAAAATCCGAAGACTAACCAAAAAGCTGCTTTTATGAAAAACCAACATTTCAAGCCTTTATTATAGAAAATAATACGAGCGTTTCTCATAGCATAATTACCGTGATCTCAAAACATTTGAATACTTTGAAAGAAAATTTTGATTATTACTTTACTGAAGAAACGAAAAATTGCCAAGGAAAGAGATTGACTGTGCATCTCTTCCAGAGCAACGCTACTACCGGCATTTCGTCAAAAGCTGGTGGAGAACTTATCAAACTATTCGATAAAAATTATTTTAACTGAATTTTAATTATAATAAATTAACGAAATTCTGGTTATCACTTTAACAAATACTTTTCCAAATCTTTCTACTAAAGATTTGAAGGTATTTTTTTATTCGGTTTTACATCTTTATACCTTTGTGAAGTTAAAGTTTTGGTAGTGGTAGAAATTAAACCCAGCTATATTGAATCAAGCTGCAATTGTCGAACTCTTTGAGTTTGAAAATAACTCGAATCGACATGAACTTTTCATTGCCTTCATCAACTGAAATCATAAACAAACGAACACTTTCCCGCAGGCCTTATTAGCAATATTTTTCTTTGTAAAATTACAATCAGTAGTACATATTTTTCTTCACTAAAGCTCGTTTTGACCCATTAAACCTCTTACGGAAAGAACTTAACGCTGTTGGTCAAACATTTCAGTGCGTCAAGGATGAAGTAGATCGCTATCGATTCGGTTTCTAAAAAGTTAATCGCAATTGATCTGCACAACGTGTTTGCTACAGTTCACACATTCACATACTTCCCCTAAATATCCACTGTGCCTGTGAAAAGCTGTAAAGGATTTTTTGAATGCGTCAGTGGATATTTATGAAAAGTATGTGTTGTAAAGGAAGGAAATTGGACGATTCTTTTACATTAGAGATGAAAAAATAAATTAGTATTTTTTTTGGTAATTTAATATGAATTATAACTTATGCATGCATTCAAAGTAAATCTGGTAATCGAGCATGAAGAACCTGGTATTGGTGACAAAATTGATCGTGGGTGTTTTAGAAGAGTGATGGACAGATCCATTAGTCTGCTTCGTAACCTGAAGAATTGCCTTCCACATAATTGAAAGCTATAATCAGAGTAAAGAGAGGGGGCTTACGTCACCTTAGTTTTCTTTCTCCTTCTCAGAACAAAAGAAAGAACCTTTCTTTGATCACTCACTTCTTGTTACTTCCTTCTTCAAAGGCTCTTTTATCACTCTTTGAAAGTTTATAAAAAACATTATTATTTTGAAACTATCGCTTATTATTTTTCAAATGTTTGGGTAAGAGTATATGATGAAATTGATTTGTGATATACTACTTTTGTTCTAATCTCCGAATGAAAAAGAATTTTTCAAAAAATAAATCTGATTGTAAAAGCCTTTTTTTTAAAGTCTAGAGTACTTTTAAAGTTATACATTTTCTCTACGGTATTTATAGATTATGTGTTTATTTAGTACTTATAATTTCAAACAGTAAAAGCAACAAATGTATATTTAATTTACATTACATTTTACTAAGTTTTAAATGAAGTTCTTTTGAATTAATAAAACTTTTTTTAAATTTTAGATATCTTAAAGAATCCTTCTTTTATGTTTCTAAAAACTTATTTTATTAAGAAGAAAAGTAAGGCGAGAATAAATTAAGCTCCATATTTGAACGAAAAATAGAGCGCAATATACAGAATCGAAGCTTTCCAAATTAATTTCCATTTAGTTTCTAAACCTTTTAATAAAAAAGAGAAGGCAAAAAGTATGAGGGTTGATACCATTCAATTTTTTCAATTTTATTAAGATCATCTTTCATCAATGCGGTTTTTAATTTTAGTTTTATTAACGTCGTGCTAGAAGCAACACTAGAGCTATTGGCTATGGACTTCGTAATTTTGAACCTCGGTCAAGTGACGAGGGTGACACCTGAGCTGGAATCTCCCTCTCTTAGCTTCCACCTCACGCCAACGGGAGGACTTTGGGCCCGACAGATTAAACGTGCATCAGCCCCGATTACACTGCGGGTCTATAATGGCCAAGGCTCGAACCCACGACTCAACGAAAACCACCGGCCCCCGAGTCTGAAACCGTGACCACTAGGGTACCGCGGCCAATTCATCGATGGGGAATTTATATGTTAAAAGTAACAAAAAGATTTTTCATATTCTGAGTGATTCAAATCGTGAAAAAAAGCTCAGAATTCGGGTTTTCAAGCAGTTTTCATTACATTTGTACAAATGTTTTCCACAATTTACATTTTTTAAAATTTTTTTTTTTATATTCTAAGAAACTAGCACAATATATTTTAATAATAATTTACGTTTTAATACAGTTTATTGGAAATTTATTACTTAATGAATTAAGAGAACATATAACTATCTTTATATTTAAATTTAAAAGATATAAATCTAAATTTAAAAGATATAAATCTAAATAACATAGATTAAAATTATGGATTACAAATTTAGATAGTAACTACATAACGTGATAGAAATGTTAGTTTGAATAATTAAGTGGGATATACACATGGGGATAGTGATAATATGTTCAAAGCCCTAATATATTTTTTGTATGGAAATTGAGATAGCGAGTTACATCTATTAGCTCAGGTATCGTTATCCTCTACAGACTGCAATTCAGAATAATGAAACCTGCCGTCAATAGCCTTTAAATAAACTGAGAGCGACGTTAATTAAGAATACAAGGGGAATTGCAGTTTCAAATATTGTTATAAAATAACCGAATTATCTGGATAAAAGCTCTATTCTGCAAATTACCTAATCGATCCTTATATATATATTATTGTAAATTACAGCTATGAATGATTATTTGTTTGACGGTTTCAGAAAGTCCTAGATTGAAATAACCTACAGTATGGAAAAATTAGAGCTCCATGTGTTGATTTCTATAATGACTGCCTTCGAAAGGTCCAGAAACTTAAGGAGAATTGTATAACTTTGGATAGTGACAATGTAGAGAAATCTTAAGAATAATAAATGAACATTAAATTTATATCTCGATTATTTTTTAGTACCTAAAACTTAATGATACTTCGGGATAGTTATTAAAACTTTATGATACTGTGAGTTATTTCAATCTACTGCGTCCTAAAATCAAACAAATCAACATGAAAAGCTGCAATTTACAACGTTATGTACATAAGGATCAATTAATGTGCAAAATGAGTTTTATTCAGATATATTGGTTATTTCTTAGTACTAATTAAAACTTTTTGAAACCCCTCATGCATATCTTTTTATATTCGAAGGATGTTTAGGAGAAAAATATAACATAAAATACATTAGATAAAAACTGTCAAGTCATTAGTCAAAAACAGTCTACAATCAGGTAAATAATATTACATAAAAATATAAGTGAATCATAAAACAAATATATAACTCTTGAGCCTAATAATATGCTATGAATTTAATGTATAAAATATAAATAAAAACAATTTAAATCAAACTTTTATTTAAAGATTTACTAAAAGGTATAAAATTTTTTTGAAAATGTAAAATAATATATAATTTATTAAAGCTTTAGAGACACTAGGCTAAGATTCCTAGGTTCATTACTGATAAATTAAGTATCATAGGTAATTATTTTTGATAAATCAAAAAAGTACTAACGCATCAAGCTTTTATATTTTTTCTAACTGACAACACCGTCTCTCTTTACTTGAGATGGTGGGTCTATTTGATGCATGCTCTGTATCACTAGTTATGATTTATGTGAGATTGTCTCAGTGAAGACACCCAGAGACAAGTGTTTTACGTTGGGGGAACATGCAACCGGTAGTTCTAGGCTATTTAGTTTTAGTTTAGTCTTTATTAACGTCGTGGTAGAAGCAACACGAGGGCTATTGGCGACGGACCTCGTAATTTTGAGCCTCTGTCAAGTGACGAGGACGACCCTGAGGTGGCACACCCTCTCCTAATTTCCACACCACGCCAACGGGAGGACTTTGGGTCCCGATAAATTTAACGTATATCAGCCCCGGCTACATGGCGGGTCTCTAGCGGCCAAGGCTCGAACTCGTGACTGAACGAAAACCGCCCGCCACGAATTCGAAGTCATGATCATTAGAGCAGTGCTCCGCAACCGGTGTGCCGCGGCACACTGGTGTGTCATGAGCCAGATACAGGTGTGCCGCGGTCAAATACATTTGACATTTTACAATTTTTCATCATGTATTTAATTCACAATGACAATTTTTTTTCATAATAATGTCTATTTTTCTAAATATACTATAGAATAATTATTATAACTAAATAATTATTCAATGGTCCCCTGGTGAGAACAGTTGAAAACTGCACAGTGTCTTGTGTAAACACCAAGGCCCACCAAATTAATCATAGATAAAGCAAAATGACCGTTATGTGCGTCGTTGAAGACTCATGCGCAGTTATTTGCATTTGCGCGTGGTACATCACGTTCACTCGTATGTCATTGTTGTCACTATTTTACAACACAAAGTTAAATAAACACTTTGCTACCACTAACGATAATTATTATTAATTATCTTACTGAATTATGTTTGGTTAACGTTCTTCGTATAAAATTTTTTAAGTTTTATACCCCTTTAACCTTTTCCCTTCGGAGGTACATATGCTGTACCATAAAAATTTTGTCCCTTGACTTCGTCTTCGGTACAGATGCTGTACCAAGCGATTGAGAGAATATTCCGCCCCCCCTTTTCTCAGAAGAAGTTCTCCGATGCCTTTGTCACTCGGTGTCGCTTTGTCCGTAATTGGGTGGGGAACTTTTTCGCCAATATTATCATTTGCGTGAGCATTTCAAATGGTTGGTGATGTTTCGGAACAACAACTTACAAGGCTAAAGATATTCTCCATTCGATAATTTTACGCTGTCCATAATAGAAGAATTTTTCTTTTCTCGGGTTTGTTTCTTAAATTTTTAAGAATGCCTCAGAAATATCTCACGCAAATTGAGATTGAAACTGTTATGAAGAATTTAGATGAAGAAAATTTTGATGATAGTGATTCAGAATGCGAATAATTAGAAAATAACATTTTGGGAGATAATGTGGTTGATTTGGATACATCAGGAAATTTTGTTGAGAAAGCAGAAAGAGCTTATTTTCATGGAAAGAGGTCAATGGATCGGAAACGTAAAATGTATTACCATTTTTGGGAAAAGTCGGGTTAAAAGTTCATACCAGCAATTTTAAATGCCAGCATTAATATTGCTGTTTTAAATGTGTTTCTGATATTTAAGTCAAATCAAACTTCGTCAAATTTCAGTTTAAAAGAATTTAGAATGAATTTAATAACATCTTTGATAGGAAATATAACTCATGAAATTACAGAGCCTTCAGTGACACAAAAATTGAAAACAAAGAATACAAAATTTTCTCATTGGTCAATTGATGAAAAGAAAAAAAGACGATGCGTATGTTGTGCTAAAAAGAATTTACAAAGAAGAACCACTATAATTTGTAAAGCATGCAACATGGCTCTTTACACTGACCAGAACTGTTTTTGAAGAATATCACACAGTTTATTTAAAAATGACACAACACAGAAATAACTGAAAAGAAAAGATAAGAATAAAAATAATAAATTGAACCGATGGAATTTCAATGGGCAGGGAAGTTAAATGGAGAACAAACAAACAAAAAAAAGGGCCTCTTTTAAGAGCCAAAATTTTTTAAATGAAGAACTTATTTTTTTACATATTTAAAAAAAGCAATGCATATAATAAATTTTTCTTTTTTTTTTTAAATTTAAGATTTCAGTTAAGCTTCGGGGCAAAAATTCTTCTAAAATTAAAATATAAATTCATGTTTTTTTCTTAAGAATAAAATTCAGAAAAATATTTTTATCACTGCAAAAAATATTATAAATTATTTTTATTCGAATTTATAAGAAATTAGTTCAAAATTTTGTCTCTGTTTGCTGTACTTTCGGGGCAGGTTATCTATGTGAGTGCAGAAACTTTTAATTTAAGAAATTTATTTACTAGACTTTCATAGTTATCATAAATTTCTTTATAATTATATTAATTAATTATTCTTAAATACTA
>BMAW01004308.1:0-22672 GCA_019974015.1 Nephila pilipes
AAAGAGTGCACAGTTTACAAAACTAAATAGCATCAGAAATTAAAATTATAAGATATGTATTACAGAGGGACTCTGGGAGTAATTGAACCAATAGAAGTCAAATTACATTGATTGAACAGCATTGTTTTGGAAAATGATATGTTTCTCTGATTCATATATTCTTCAAGGTAACAATATTTTTTGCTTCTAAAATGCATATTTAATCTTCAAGAGGATTACAAAAAGCAGTACATCTTTCAAAAATTGAAATAATAAAAACAAATTTTCAATTAAATCAACAAAATAAAATTAGGTTGACTAATTTTCTTTAACTATAACTTTACTTCTCCACTTTCAAAAATATTCTCCACACTTCCTTTCCCTGTGTGAATGTACTTAATGATGAAATGGAGAGGAAAAGAGAGATCAAAGTACATATTTCTGTAGAATCTTAGAAAGATCCAAGCTTGCTCTCCATATATTTCGTTGAAAAGAGGTATTCCTTTGCACAGAAAGAGGAAATTACATATTTACTAATAATTATTTCTCTTTCCTACAGGTAAATTTAACACAACCCAAACTTGCATACCTTCTGTTGTTTGTGGCAACATTTTCACTTTTGAATTCCTTCTGGTTATAACCCCATTTAAACCAACTAAAATTAGAAGCGCAACCTAAACAGAACACAGATTTCCTTTCCTAATATTTTTCTATCCCTTATTAAGGTCCTCTTGGAAATAATTCATACAGACTTCATTTTATTATAAGTTCTTTTGAGAAAAATCTTTCTCACTCAGTGTTTTGAATAGAATATCATTAGACATATTACGAAAATTCTTTTCGTAGTTATAAACCTTAAACTCAGATTAAAAATCCCTATTGCTACACGCAGTAATGGACATACTGTTATTAAAAGAACAATCAGCAATCTTTCACACATCAAATTTCCCGGCAACACATATTTTTAAACAAACACATTTGTCCATTTACTAATTGCTAATAGCTTTTCAATCCAAAGACACATCTTTAAAGCATGTTTCAGTGTGCTTTCAAATAGTTCCCAGTTAATACACGTCCAAATTAACTTGAAAACTGGTAGGAAAGGATAAAAAAAATGCTTTACACTAACAGACTAAATCATGTACTGATGCTATATACATTATCATTTGCTTATAAAAAACAGATGGATCAGAATTACTGGGAGAACATACTCTTCTTATAATTTCCCATATACATAACAAACATTTCATAAACTAATTGAACGCATATAAACACAGTTTTGATACACCACAGGATGAAAAATAAATACATAAACAGGAAAATGCAGTGAATCATTTGTCTCTTACTCTCCACATGATGTAAGTTAACAACTTTTAAAGTTAATCAATGCTTTTTCCTCCTAAAAATATCTTCCATTGCCTTTTTCCTTTCACTTTTAAACAAATTGATTAACTATACTAAAAATGCAATCATAACCTAAAGCACAGTCCAGAGAAATGGACAGCAGTAACAATTCTAACAATGAAATACAATTGTATTCAATATTTTATTTTACTAGAGTATTAATTCGAGTAACAGTAAGTTCATGAAAAGTGTAGATCAAATGAAGAATAGCAAGTCAGAAATTCAGAATGTGTTTCCCAACCAGTAAAAGAACATGAAATAAAGCCCAACAAAACGGTTCCATTACTCCTTTCATTACAAGACAGAATCATACTTGGATGTGCTTCGAGTGCAAGATATATATTTCCATTCACCAGTAGAAAGTAAATACAATTAAATGTTTTTATTTTATTAATTTTGAAAAACTGTAGTTTAAAAAAAAGTTCTCACAGGTTATCAGTTTACAAAGATATTTTAATGGACATGCTATACCTTCTAATAATTAATGTAACAATAAATTTTAGAATAATTTGCAGTATATAAAACGAAATTAATCACTTGAAACACGACTGAAAATATAATTAAATGGGATTCATAAAATGTTAAATAAAACCAACAAAGATGTTATGTTTAGAACAATTCTCTATATAATCATATTAATGGAACCAATCTATCAAATTCCCCAAAAAATATAAAAATGAAATTTATCAAAGTTTCATCCATATCTGTTTTGAAATCCATCGTGTTCAAATATTTTCATTTAAAATTTGAAAAAATACCCAACCCTCTATATTTAAAAGAATAGATTGGGAGTTACAATGAAAATGATCTCAGAGTCTATTTCTATTTCTTTTTTTTAACTGAATAATTAATTCAACATACTTCAGGTTAATCTCACTTAATTTCCTCTCCAATACTGACTTGGACATTTAGTGAATTCATATCACATAATATAGAAGCAATGGATTTGGTTTTAGAAATTTCTTTCAAACATAGTTATTAAGCTCTATGTTGATTGAAATAATTAGATTTGTAGGACAGAACACGAATATCGATTATTTTGAACATACATGTTTTACCCATAAGTCTAATGTTACCCATCTTAAGGATCAAAATAACTCTAAAAAAAATTTTTTTTTTTTTTTAAAAAAAAAGCCAACTTAATATTTAGGATCTAATTCATGAATAAAATTAAAGTCAATTTAATAATATTCCAAGGAAACAAAACATTTTTTTTCTTTTTCTTTTTCAGAAATAATCGTAGTTGGTAGCGTCTAAAATTATTATTCACAAAGATGTTCCATGAGAGACCAAGAGTTTTGTGAATGCAAGTTCTGTTTATTGACTCACATTGCATTACTTAAAGAAATCTTATCTTGTAATTGCTACTACAAACATTAACCTTACCAGAAATACTAAGATTATTTACAATTCTGTACAGTATCCAGTTTTATTAAGAAATGTAAAAATATTTTCAGACATAAAATTTTGGTCTTGAAGAGGAAATTTAAGAATAAGAGCCTATATTATGATTTCAATTACTGAAGATTATTTGCTTTAAACTAATTTTTTCCACATGATATGAAAGTTGCTGCCCAATAAAAGGACAAATTTCTTCAGTTCTATTTCAGTACAAAACCAAACATTAAAAAAAGTCGATTATATATTTACATGCACTCAAACAAATGACACATTTCGCAATACATTTACACATGCCACACAAAACCTGCCTTTGTAGTTGTTCTACATAATAATTATAGCATATCCTAATAGGTACAAAGCAGCTCCCGAAGGAAAACAGTTTTTATTTTTGTAGGAAATTATGAATCTGCATTATCTATGATTTTTCAAATGAAAGATAAATTATTGACATTATTAATAATTCAATTATACTGAGCAATTACAACAAATTTTCTTAGCAAAGGAATAAAATTATTCATTTAGCATTCATATGTTTGCTTAAGGGTAAGAAATGAAACCTTTGTTTTTTCACATAATTATAAACCTTTTTAATAAAACAAACTAGAAAGAGACAGAGAAAAAATTGGGTTAAATAAACCCCCAAACAGAACCAGTATTATAAATAAACAATTTGATATAATTAATCAGCAATCGGAATCACAATTTCATAAACATGTCGCACAATTTAATTATGTTCTCTTGTTTCTAATCCTTGCATGAATATGTACATCAGATAATTAACAACACATTTAACAGTATATAAATATATACATACCTGACAAACGAAAAGGAGCTCAGATTGTTAACATTCAATGCTTGATACAAGATATTCAGTTTTCCACTATCCATTTTCAAGGCAAATGTAGTTCCACAGCTGTGTAAGAAATTGTAAACAATGCATGAAACTTTCACATGCAAACAACATGAGTTAAAAATGTTAACAAGTAGTTACTATTGCTCACATAACTACTATTATTAAAAGGTGATTGGAAGTCTGCCATGGAAATTGCTTTGAAATTTGTTATTTAAGTATTTTATAGTTATAAAAAAAAAATAGGCCTGTATATAAATAAATAAAATGCATGTTAATAAGGAAAATTGTGTGAAGGTAGCAGAATTACTTCTTGATTATTTAAACTTTTCTCTGTTCATTACTTGACTTCAATGCTCCTTCTGCTGCAAGCTGCACACATTTTTGTTTAAGAAATAAATCAGGGAAAAGTTTTTTTAAGATTTCCTTTCAATGCATTGTGCAAGTTGAACATTAGTTTCAAGTGTGTATGATATATACATAAAACACTGAATTAAAAATTGCAACATTTAACAAAACTGAGACTGACTGAACAAGTAGTCGAGTTTTCCACTGTCATAAACATAGAAAAAAAAGAGGCCTTTTCAGATTACTGACTGGCATTCTCATCAATAACCGTCAACTCATTGGTGATACTTTGTACATCCATGAATAATGTTTGTTTGCCAATATTTATAGTTCATTAGTACTTAAGCTCATAAATTATAACATTATTAAAAATGAAAACTTATGATAAAAACAAAAATATATGTGGCAAAAGCTTACATTTTCACAACAGGTTGATATTTTCTAACAATGACCTTCACACTTTTTATGTAGCATTCATTTCTTTTGCTCACAGAGAATTAAGCAAAATTAATGCAGCAATGCAGGCTTTGGGGGAAATGTTAAGGAGCATTAAACGGACAAAAATAATGTTATTAATCTCGGCTAAAGAGCTCAAGTCGGTTTCAGTCTTCCCTGAATATATTATGATTCTTGTTATAGTGGAAGCATTTATAAGAAAAACTAATTTAGTCTAGTGTCAAGTTAAACATTCAAATGAAAGAAACAATACAGTAATTTTATTCTTAACATGAAATTCAAGGGAAATAATATACTAAAAATAAAATATATTACTTGAAACTAATAAAAAAAAAAAATGCTTACATATACAGATATACATATATATAGATAAACAAACCTGAACAGGCTTAGGAGCAATTTTCCCCGACTTGAACGGTAGCTATTGGTAACACATTCGCTCTAGGAAACATTGGAAAAGTCTTACTTGAAAGCTACAGGGGAAAAAATCATCTTGTCTTAAAAGTAAGATCAGAAGAAATTCATAAAAATACATCACTCAAGACAATTAACATAACTTGACAAAACTTTTGGCTATACAAAGTGTGAAACATCACATAAAGATACTAAAATATAATTGATTCACTATAAAGGTTCAGATGTATCAGGAAATTGTCCTTTTACTATATTTATAAGCATATATTTACAATCGAATAACTTTCAACATAATTTTTCTGTCCACAAAAAACCACTAAAATGATTTTTCCCATTAAGAATACAGGGGAAGGGGGAAATGACCACAAAATAATAATATTAAGCATATCTTTAAATTAGAAAATATATATGGATGTTAAATTCCATTGCTCTCAAATCAATATTTAAAATATGTTTCGGCACACGGCCGACAGCATCATGTTATGATCTCAAAAGTACTTAATTACCCAAGTAATAGAAATTTTTAGAATCAAAGCGTTAAAAGTGTTTTAAGAAAATAATAATTTTTAAAAAATCTATTGAAGTAAGGGTGTGAACCTCATTTCCTCAGAATTACTTTAGTCAATTCATCTATTTTAACTCAACATATTAAAGAGACTATCTAAATACTAGAAAATTTTCAATCCAGTAAACAATAGCGATGTGATGCGATATCCATGCAACTGCAATTATTTCTTTTATGCATAACATACATTTCATAACTTTATTTATTTCACCAGCTATTCATCAATTTTCCAAAATAATACTCAATTGCATTTTAAACACATTATAAAAGAAATGAAATGTTCATTACCATGTAAGATAGGAATAAAAACAGCGATCCAGGCCATCACATAATTCAAATGTGAATAGAGATTACTTAAATTGATTCTTCTGTCAACAACATATGGTTGCCTGTACATTTCAGGAGACTCCCTCCAAGTTAGTTAAGGAACTCAGCGATCAATCGTAACTTCTGAAAGGAAGAAAATATTTGATCAAGTCAGAAATGCATTCAACTGGTTAATACCCAATACATAACAGATAGGGACTATCAGAATTTTAAAACAGAAGCATAACTAGAAATATTGAATGTCCCATAAACCAAGGTTAAAAAATACACAAATGTCAACTGAACATACTATTCGATATTGTACAGAAAACATAAAAATAAAAAAAAATTACAACAGACTAATATATAACAATAACAAGTCATCTTGGAAAGATTTAGATATTGTTTGATGTCCAATAAAGAAAATGATGCATTCATAAATTACTAAGAGAAGATATAGATATTTTTTAAACACTCAATTTCATAAAGAGGAGATTACTGTAAAACATTCTAACGTGTAGACAGATGCATTTAAACACATTATAAAAGAAATGAAATGTTCATTACCATGTAAGATAGGAATAAAAACAGCGATCCAGGCCATCACATAATTCAAATGTGAATAGAGATTACTTAAATTGATTCTTCTGTCAACAACATGGTTGCCTGTACATTTCAGGAGGCTCCTCCAAGTAGTTAGAACTCAGCATCAATCTAACTCTGAAAGGAAGAAAATATTTGATCAAGAAATGCACAACTGGTTAATACCAATACATAACAGATAGGGACATCGAACTTTAAAACAGAAGAAAAAAAAATATTGAATGTTCAATAAACCAAGGTTAAAAATACACAAATGTCAACTGAACATACTAACGAATTGTACAGAAAACATAAAAATAAAAAAAATTACACAGACTATATATAACAATAACAAGTCATCTTGGAAAGATTTAGATATTGTTTGATGCCAATAAAGAAAATGATGCATTCAAAATTACTAAGAGAAGATATAGAATTTTTAAACACTCAATTTCATAAAGAAGAATTACTGTAAAACATTCTAACGTGTAGACAGAAAGTAAAAAAAATAATGAGTTGATTTTACAGTAACCAAAGCAAGATTCAAAAATATCGAGAGTTGTAAAATAGAAATAAAAATGATTTTTAAAATAGATTAAAATAATTTTCCAACTATAAATTTCAATACACGAAATAGTAATTTCTAACAATTCTACGAATAATCAGAATGAACAATATATTTTCAAGCAAATCACATTTGTCCAATAATTAAGCAATAGCTTTTCAATCCAAAGACACATCTTTAAAGCATGTGTCTGCAAAAGCTCAAATAGTTCCTCCAAAACTCTGAAAACTGGCAGGAAAGGATAAAAAATGCTTTACACTAACAGTCAACATGTACTGATGCTATATATTATTTGCTTATAAACAGATGGATCAATTAATGGGATAACATACTCTTCTTAATTTCCATATACATAACAAACATTTCACAAACTAATTGACGATATAAACACAGTTTTGATACACCACAGGATGAAAATAAATACATAAACAGGAAAATGCAGTGAATCATTTGTCTTACTCTCACATGATGTAAGTTAACAACTTTTAAAGACAATGACTTTTCCTCCTAAAATATTTTCCATTGCCTTTTTCCTTTCACTTTTAACAAATTGATTAACTATACTAAAAATGCAATCATAACCTAAAGCACAGTCCAGAGAAATGGACAGCAGTAAAATTCTACATTGAAATACAATTGTATTCAATTTCATATTTTACTAGAGTATTAATTCAAGTAACAGTAAGTTCATGAAAAGTGTAGATCAAATGAAGAATAGCAGTGACAAAATGTGTTTCCAACCAGTAAAAGAACATGAAATAAAGCCAACAAAACGGTTCCATTATTCCTTTCATTACAAGACAGAATCATACTTGGATGTCGAGAAAGATATATATTTCCATTCACCGTAGAAAGTAAAATCAATGTTTTTATTTTATTAATTTTTAAAACTGTAGTTTAAAAAAAGTTCTCACAGGTTATCAGTTTACAAAGACATTTTAATGGACATTCTATACTCTAATTAATGTAACAATAAATTTTAGAATAATTTGTATATAAAAAAAATCATTTGAAACACGATGAAAATATAATTAAATGGGATTCATAAATGCTAAAAATAACAAAGATGTTATGTTTAAACAATTCCCTATATAATCATATTAATGGAACCAATCTATCAAATTCCAAAAATAAATGAAATTTATCAAAGTTTCATCCATAACTGTTTTGAAATCCATCGTTTCAAATATTTTCTATTAAATTAAAAAAATCCCCAACCCTCTATTTAAAAGAACAGATTGGGAGTTACAATGAAAATGATCTCAGAGTCTATTTCTTTTTTAAACTGAATAATTAATTCAACATACTTCAGGTTAATCTCACTTAATCCTCTCCAATACTGACTTGGACATTTAGTGAATTCATATCACATAATATAGAAGCAATGGATTTGGTTTTAGAAATTTCTTTCAAACATAGTTATAAACTCTATGTTGAGTATAGATTTGCATGACAGAACACGATTCGATTATTTTGAACATACATGTTTTACCCATAAGTCTAATGTTACCCATCTTAGGATCAAAATAACTCTAAAAAAAGCCAACTTAATATTTAGGATCTAATTCATCAACAAAATTAAAGTCAATTTAATATTCCAAGGAAACAAAACATTTTTTTTTTTTTCAGAAATAATGTGAGTTGGTAGGTCTAAAATATTATTCACAAAGATGTTCCATGAGAGACCAAGAGTTTTGTGAATGCAAGTTCTGTTTATTGACTCACATTGCATTACTTAAAGAATCTTATCTTGTAATTGCTACTACAAACAAACTTACCAGAAATACTAAGATTATTTACAATTCTGTACAGTATCCATTTCATTAAGAAATGTAAAAATATTTTCAGACATAAAATTTTCTTGAAGAGGAAATTTAAGAATAAGACATATTATGATTTCAATTACTGAAGATTATTTGTTTAAACTAATTTTTCCACATGATATGAAAGTTGCGCCCAATAAAAGGACAATTCTTCTCTATTTCAGTACAAAACCAAATATAAAAAAGTCATTATATATTTTACACTCAAACAAATGACACATTTCAATACATTTACACGGCCACAAAACCTGCCTTTGTAGTTGTTCTACAAATTATAGCATATCCAATACAGTCAGCCCCGAGGAAAACAGTTTTATTTTGTAGGAAATTATGAATCTGCATTATCTATGATTTTTCAAATGAAAGATAAATTATTGACATTAAAATTCAATTATACTGAGCAATTACAACAAATTTTCTTAGCAAAAAATAAAATTATTCATCAGCATGTTTGCTTTAAGGGTAAGAAATGAAACCTTTGTTTCTTCACATAATTATAAACCTTTTAATAAAACAAACTAGAAAGAGACAGAGAAAAATTGTAAATAAACCAAACAGAACCAGTATTATAAATAAACAAATTGATATAATTAATCAGCAATCGAATCACAATTTCATAAACATGTCGCAATTTAATTATGTTCTCTTGTTTCTAATCCTTGCATGAAATGTACATCAGATAATTAACAACACATTTAACAGTATATAAATATATACCTGACAAACAAAGGAGCTCAGATTGTTAACATTCAATGCTTGATACAAGATATTCAGTTTTCCACATCCATTTTCAAGGCAAAAGTTCCACAGCTGGTAAGAAATTGTAAACAATGCATGAAACTTTACATGAACAACATGAGTTGTAAAGCAGCTCCCGAAGGAAAACAGTTTTTATTTTTGTAGGAAATTATGAATCTGCATTATCTATGATTTTTCAAATGAAAGATAAATTATTGACATTATTAATAATTCAATTATACTGAGCAATTACAACAAATATTCTTAGCAAAAGAATAAAATTATTCATTTAGCATTCATCTGTTTGCTTAAGGGTAAGAAATGAAACCTTTGTTTCTTCACATAATTATAAACCTTTTTAATAAACCAAACTAGAAAGAGACAGAGAAAAAATTGGGTTAAATAAGCCCCCAAACAGAACCAGTATTATAAATAAACAATTTGATATAATTAATCAGCAATCGGAATCACAATTTCATAAACATGTCGCACAATTTAATTATGTTCTCTTGTTTCTAATCCTTGCATGAATATGTACATCAGATAATTAACAACACATTTAACAGTATATAAATATATACATACCTGACAAACAAAAAGGAGCTCAGACTGTTCACATTCAATGCTTGATACAAGATATTCAGTTTTCCACTATCCATTTTCAAGGCAAATGTAGTTCCACAGCTGTGTAAGAAATTGTAAACAATGCATGAAACTTTCACATGCAAACAACATGAGTTAAAAATGTTAACAAGTAGTTACTATTGCTCACATAACTACTATTATTAAAAGGTGATTGGAAGTCTGCCATGGAAATTGCTTTGAAATTTGTTATTTAAGTATTTTACAGTTATAAAAAAAAATACGCCTGTATATAAATAAATAAAATGCATGTTAATAAGAAAAACTGTGTGAAGGTAGCAGAATTACTTCTTGATTATTTAAACTTTTCTCTGTTCATTACTTGACTTCAATGCTCCTTCTGCTGTAGGCTGCACACATTTTTGTTTAAGAAATAAATCAGGGAAAAGTTTTTTTAAGATTTCCTTTCAATGCATTGTGCCAGTTGAACATTAGTTTCAAGTGTGTATGATATATACATAAAACACTGAATTAAAAATTGCAACATTTAACAAAACTGAGACTCACTGAACAAGTAGTCGAGTTTTCCACTGTCATAAACATAGAAAAAAAAAGAGGCCTTTTCAGATTAATGACTGGCATTCTCATCAATAACCGTCAACTCATTGGTGATACTTTGTACATCCATGAATAATGTTTGTTTGCCAATATTTATAGTTCATTAGTACTTAAGCTCTTAAATTATAACATTATTAAAAATGAAAATTTATGATAAAAACAAAAATATATGTGGCAAAAGCTTACATTTTCACAACAGGTTGATATTTTCTAACAATGACCTTCACACTTTTTATGTAGCATTCATTTCTTTTGCTCACAGAGAATTAAGCAAAATTCATGCAGCAATGCAGGCTTTGGGGGAAATGTTAAGGAGCATTAAACGGACAAAAATAATGTTATTAATCTCGGCTAAAGAACTCAAGTCGGTTTCAGTCTTCCCTGAATATATTATGATTCTTGTTATAGTGGAAGAATTTATAAGAAAAACTAATTTAGTCTAGTGTCAAGTTAAACATTCAAATGAAACAAGGGAATTCAAGGGAAATAATATACTAAAAATAAAATATATTACTTGAAACTAATAAAAAAAAAATAATGCTTACATATACAGATATATATATAGATATAGATAAACAAACCTGAACAGGCTTAGGAGCAATTTTCCCCAACTTGAACGGTAGCTATTGGTAACACATTCACTCTAGGAAACATTGGAAAAGTCTTACTTGAAAGCTACAGGGGAAAAAATCATCTTGTCTTAAAAGTAAGATCAGAAGAAATTCATAAAAATACATCACTCAAGACAATTAACATAACTTGACAAAACTTTTGGCTATACAAAGTGTGAAACATCACATAAAGATACTAAAATATAATTGATTCACTGTAAAGGTTCAGATGTATCAGGAAATTGTCCTTTTACTATATTTATAAGCATCTATTTACAATCAAATAACTTTCAACATAATTTTTCTGTCCACAAAAAACCACTAAAATGATTTTTCCCATTAAGAATACAGGGGAAGGGGGAAATGACCACAAAATAATAATATTAAGCATATCTTTAAATTAGAAAATATATATGGATGTTAAATTCCATTGCTCTCAAATCAATATTTAAAATATGTTTCGGCACACGGCCGACAGCATCCTGTTATGATCTCGAAAGTACTTAATTACCTAAGTAATAGAAATTTTTAGAATCAAAGCGTTAAAAGTGTTTTAAGAAAATAATAATTTTTAAAAAATCTATTCAAGTAAGGGTGTGAACCTCATTTCCTCAGAATTACTTTAGTCAATTCATCTATTTTAACTCAACATATTAAAGAGACTATCTAAATACTAGAAAATTTTCAATCCAGTAAACAATAGCGATGTGATGCGATATCCATGCAACTGCAATTATTACTTTTATGCATAGCATACATTTCATAACTTTATTTATTTCACCAGCTATTCATCAATTTTCCAAAATAATACTCAATTGCATTTCAAACACATTATAAAAGAAATGAAATGTTCATTACCATGTAAGATAGGAATAAAAACAGCGATCCAGGCCATCACATAATTCAAATGTGAATAGAGATTACTTAAATTGATTCTTCTGTCAACAACATATGGTTGCCTGTACATTTCAGGAGGCTCCCTCCAAGTTAGTTAAGGAACTCAGCGATCAATCGTAACTTCTGAAAGGAAGAAAATATTTGATCAAGTCAGAAATGCATTCAACTGGTTAACACCCAATACATAACAGATAGGGACTATCAGAATTTTAAAACAGAAGCATAACTAGAAATATTGAATGTTCAATAAACCAAGGTTAAAAAATACACAAATGTCAACTGAACATACTATTCGATATTGTACAGAAAACATAAAAATAAAAAAAAAATTACATTAGACTAATATATAACAATAACAAGTCATCTTGGAAAGATTTAGATATTGTTTGATGTCCAATAAAGAAAATGATGCATTCATAAATTACTAAGAGAATATATAGATATTTTTTAAACACTCAATTTCATAAAGAGGAGATTACTGTAAAACATTCTAACGTGTAGACAGAAAGTAAAAAAAAATACGAGAGTTAGATTTTACCGATAACCAAAGCAAGATTCAAAAAAATATCGAGCAGTTGTGAAAGTAGAAATAAAAATGATTCTTTTTTAAAATAGATTAAAATAATTTTCCAACTATAAATTTCAATACACGAAATAGTAATTTCTAACAATTTACAAATAATCAGAATGAAAAGAGTAAATTATATTGAAAAGGAGAGTTGCATTTTTTCAGTACCGGCACATCAAAACAAATTTTATTTTCTTGGTTCAGTTGACTTTTTACGTGGAGGCAGTAATGGACATACTGTTATTAAAGAACAATCAGCAATCTTTCACACATCAAATTTCCTGGAAACACATATTTTTAAGCAATCACATTTGTCCATTTACTAATTGCTAATAGCTTTTCAATCCAAAGACACATCTTTAAAGCATGTGTTCAGTGTGCTTTCAAATAGTTCCCAGTTAATACACGTCCAAATTAACTTGAAAACTGGCAGGAAAGGATAAAAAAAATGCTTTACACTAACAGTCTAAATCATGTACTGATGCTATATACATTATTATTTGCTTATAAAAAACAGATGGATCCGAATTAATGGGATAACATACTCTTCTTATAATTTCCCATATACATAACAAACATTTCACAAACTAATTGAACGCATATAAACGCAGTTTTGATACACCACAGGATGAAAAATAAATACACAAACAGGAAAATGCAGTGAATCATTTGCTTCTTACTCTCCACATGATGTAAGTTAACAACTTTTAAAGTTAATCAATGCTTTTTCCTCCTAAAAATATCTTCCATTGCCTTTTTCCTTTCACTTTTAAACAAAATGATTAACTATACTAAAAATGCAATCAAAACCTAAAGCACAGTCCAGAGAAATGGACAGCAGTAACAATTCTAACACTGAAATACAATTGTATTCAATATTTTACTTTACTAGAGTATTAATTCAAGTAACAGTAAGTTCATGAAAAGTGTAGATAAAATGAAGAATAGCAAGTCAGAAATTCAGAATGTGTTTCCCAACCAGTAAAAGAACATGAAATAAAGCCCAACAAAACGGTTCTATAACTCCTTTCATTACAAGACAGAATCATACTTGGATGTGCTTCGAGTGCAAGACATATATATTTCAATTCACCAGTAGAAAGTAAATACAATATATGTTTTTATTTTATTAATTTTGAAAAACTGTAGTTTAAAAAAAAGTTCTCACAGGTTATCAGTTTACAAAGACATTTTAATGGACATGCTATACCTTCCCTAATTAATGTAACAATAAATTTTAGAATAATTTGCAGTATATAAAACGAAATTAATCATTTGAAACACGACTGAAAATATAATTAAATGGGATTCATAAAATGCTAAATAAAACCAACAAAGATGTTATGTTTAGAACAATTCCCTATATAATCATATTAATGGAACCAATCTATCAAATTCCCCCAAAAATATAAAAATGAAATTTATCAAAGTTTCATCCATAACCGTTTTGAAATCCATCGTGTTCAAATATTTTCATTTAAAATTTGAAAAAATACCCAACCCTCTATATTTAAAAGAATAGATTGGGAGTTACAATGAAAATGATCTCAGAGTCTATTTCTATTTTTTTTTTTAACTGAATAATTAATTCAACATACTTCAGGATAATCTCACTTAATTTCCTCTCCAATACTCACTGGGACATTTAGTGAATTCATATCACATAATATAGAAGCAATGGATTTGGTTTTAGAAATTTCTTTCATACATAATTATTAAGCTCTATGTTGATTGAAATAATTAGATTTGTAGGACAGAACACGAATATCGATTATTTTGAACATACATGTTTTACCCATAAGTCTAATGTTACCCATCTTAAGGATCAAAATAACTCTAAAAAAATTTTTTTTTTTTAAAAAAAAAGCCAACTTAATATTTAGGATCTAATTCATCAACAAAATTAAAGTCAATTTAATAATATTCCAAGGAAACAAAACATTATTTTTTTTTTCTTTTTCAGAAATAATCGTAGTTGGTAGCGTCTAAAATTATTATACACAAAGATGTTCCATGAGAGACCAAGAGTTTTGTGAATGCAAGTTCTGTTTATTGACTCACATTGCATTACTTAAATAAATCTTATCTTGTAATTGCTACAACAAACATTAACCTTACCAGAAATACTAAGATTATTTACAATTCTGTACAGTATCCAGTTTTATTAAGAAATGTAAAAATGTTTACAGACATAAAATTTTGGTCTTGAAGAGGAAATTTAGGAATAAGAGCCTATATTATGATTTCAATTACTGAAGATTATTTGCTTTAAACTAATTTTTTCCACATGATATGAAAGTTGCTGCCCAATAAAAGGACAAATTTCTTCAGTTCTATTTCAGTACAAAACCAAACATTAAAAAAAGTCGATTATATATTTACATGCACTCAAACAAATGACACATTTCGCAATACATTTACACATGCCACACAAAACCTGCCTTTGTAGTTGTTCTACATAATAATTATAGCATATCCCAATACGTACAAAGCAGCTCCCGAAGGAAAACAGTTTTTATTTTTGTAGGAAATTATGAATCTGCATTATCTATGATTTTTCAAATGAAAGATAAATTATTGACATTATTAATAATTCAATTATACTGAGCAATTACAACAAATATTCTTAGCAAAAGAATAAAATTATTCATTTAGCATTCATCTGTTTGCTTAAGGGTAAGAAATGAAACCTTTGTTTCTTCACATAATTATAAACCTTTTTAATAAACCAAACTAGAAAGAGACAGAGAAAAAATTGGGTTAAATAAGCCCCCAAACAGAACCAGTATTATAAATAAACAATTTGATATAATTAATCAGCAATCGGAATCACAATTTCATAAACATGTCGCACAATTTAATTATGTTCTCTTGTTTCTAATCCTTGCATGAATATGTACATCAGATAATTAACAACACATTTAACAGTATATAAATATATACATACCTGACAAACAAAAAGGAGCTCAGACTGTTCACATTCAATGCTTGATACAAGATATTCAGTTTTCCACTATCCATTTTCAAGGCAAATGTAGTTCCACAGCTGTGTAAGAAATTGTAAACAATGCATGAAACTTTCACATGCAAACAACATGAGTTAAAAATGTTAACAAGTAGTTACTATTGCTCACATAACTACTATTATTAAAAGGTGATTGGAAGTCTGCCATGGAAATTGCTTTGAAATTTGTTATTTAAGTATTTTACAGTTATAAAAAAAAATACCCCTGTATATAAATAAATAAAATGCATGTTAATAAGGAAAATTGTGTGAAGGTAGCAGAATTACTTCTTGATTATTTAAACTTTTCTCTGTTCATTACTTGACTTCAATGCTCCTTCTGCTGTAGGCTGCACACATTTTTGTTTAAGAAATAAATCAGGGAAAAGTTTTTTTAAGATTTCCTTTCAATGCATTGTGCCAGTTGAACATTAGTTTCAAGTGTGTATGATATATACATAAAACACTGAATTAAAAATTGCAACATTTAACAAAACTGAGACTCACTGAACAAGTAGTCGAGTTTTCCACTGTCATAAACATAGAAAAAAAAAGAGGCCTTTTCAGATTAATGACTGGCATTCTCATCAATAACCGTCAACTCATTGGTGATACTTTGTACATCCATGAATAATGTTTGTTTGCCAATATTTATAGTTCATTAGTACTTAAGCTCATAAATTATAACATTATTAAAAATGAAAATTTATGATAAAAACAAAAATATATGTGGCAAAAGCTTACATTTTCACAACAGGTTGATATTTTCTAACAATGACCTTCACACTTTTTATGTAGCATTCATTTCTTTTGCTCACAGAGAATTAAGCAAAATAATGCAGGCTTTGGGGAAATGTTAAGGAGCATTAACGGACAAAAATAATGTTATAATCTCATAAAGAACTCAAGTCGGTTTCAGTCTTCCCATATATTAGGATTCTGTATATGGAAGCATTTATAAGAAAAACTAATTTAGTCTAGTGTCAAGTTAAACATTCAAATGAAAGAAACAGTACATAATTTTATTCTTAACATGAAATTCAAGGAAATACTAAAATAAATATATTACTTGAAACTAATAAAAAAAAATAATGCTACATATACAGATATATATAGATAAACAAACCTGAACAGGCTTAGAGCAATTTTCTTGAGCGGTAGCTATTGGTAACACATTCATAGGAAACATTGGAAAAGTCTTACTTGAAAGCTGCAGGGAAAAATCATCTTGTCTTAAAAGTAAGATCAGAAGAAATTCAAAAATACATCACTCAAGACAATTAACATAACTTGAAAAACTTTTGGCTATACAAAGTGTGAAACATCAATAAAGATACTAAAATATAATTGATTATAAAAGTTTCAATGTATCAGGAAATTGTCCTTTACTATATTTATAAGCATACATTTACAATCAAATAACTTTCACATAATTTTCTGTCCACAAAAACCACTAAAATGATTTTCCCATTAAGAATACAGGGAAGGGAAATGACCACAAAATAATAATATTAAGCATATCTTTAAATTAGAAAATATATATGGATTTAATTCCATTGCTCTCAAATCAATATTTAAAAATGTTTGACACGGCGACAGCATCATTATGATCTCAAAAGTACTTAATTACCTAAGTAATAGAAATTTTTAGAATCAAAGCGTTAAAAGTGTTTTAAGAAAATAATAATTTTAAAAATCTATTGAAGTAAGGGTGTGAACCTCATTTCCTCAGAATTACTTTAGTCAATTCATCTATTTTAACTCAACATATTAAAGAGACTATCTAAATACTAGAAAATTTTCAATCCAGAAAACAATAGCGTGTGATCGATATCCATGCAACTGCAATATTTCTTTTATGCATAACATACATTTCATAACTTTATTTATTTCAGCTATTCATCAATTTTCCAAAATAATACTCAATTGCATTTTAAACACATTATAAAAATAGAAATGTTCATTACCTATGAATAGGAATAAAAACAGCAGTCCAGGCCATCACATAATTCAAATGTGAGAGATTACTTAAATTGATTCTTCTGTCAACAACATTGGTTGCCTGTCATTTCAGGAGGCTCCTCCAAGTTAGTTAAGAACTCAGATCAGTAAGTAACTTCTGAAAGGAAGAAAATATTTATCAAGTCAGAAATGCATTCAACTGGTTAATACCCAATACATAACAGATAGGGACTATCAGAACTTTAAAACAAGCAAAACATAAAATATTGAATGTTCAATAAACCAAGGTAAAAAAATACAAATATCAACTGATACTATTCGATTGTACAGAAAACATAAAAATAAAAAAAAATTACAACAGACTAATATATACAAGTCATCTTGGAAAGATTTAGATATTGTTTGATGTCCATGAAAATGATGCATTCATAAATTACTAAGAGAAGATATAGATATTTTTAAACACTCAATTTCATAAGGAGATTACTGTAAAACATTCTCGTGTAGACAGAGTAAAAAAAAAAATCGAGAGTTAGATTTTACCGATAAAAAGCAAGATTCAAAAAAATAGAGCAGTTGTAAAGTAGAAATAAAATGATTCTTTTTAAAATAGTAAAATATCCAACTATAAATTTCAATACAAATAGTAATTTCTAACAATTTACAAATATATCAGAATGAAAAGAATGAGTTATATTGAAAAGGAGAGTTGCATTTTTCAGTACCAATCAAAACAAATTTTATTTTCTTGGTTCAGTTGACTTTTACGTGGAGGCAGTAATGGACATTACTTAAAAGAACAATCAGCAATCTTTCACATCAAATTTCCGAAACACATATTTTTAAGCAATCACATTTGTCCATTTACTAATTGCTAATAGCTTTTCAATCAAAGACACATCTTTAAAGCATGTGTTCAGTGTGCTCAAATCCCAGTTAATACGTCAAATTAACTTGAAAACTGGCAGGAAAGGATAAAAAAAAATGCTTTACACTAACAGTCTAAATCATGTACTGATGCTATATACATTATTATTTGCTTATAAAAAACAGATGGATCGGAATTAATGGGATAACATACTCTTCTTATAATTTCCCATATACATAACAAACATTTCACAAACTAATTGAACGCATATAAACACAGTTTTGATACACCACAGGATGAAAAATAAATACACAAACAGGAAAATGCAGTGAATCATTTGCTTCTTACTCTCCACATGATGTAAGTTAACAACTTTAATGTAAATATATTTTGAAGTTTTTTTAAAAAAATGCATGTACATTCAATATTAATGTTGCATGTGTTTCTATAGGTTTAAAAATCATGGTTTGCTGATAAACTTTTTATTGAAAATTTTTGATTTAAAAATTAAGTTTCACAAAGCTAAGCATTGCTTTTTAAAAAATAAGCTTAGAAAATTTAAGGTAACATTTATTGTCTCAAAATCTTGAAAGGAGATATGTGGCATGAAATCTCAATGTTGAGAATTCTTAAAATTGAGCTCACCCACAAAGATTCGAAGGGGAGAAGGAAATTTGTAATTAGTTGCAATTTTTTTAAAAACAATAATTATGGGTTGGCTAATTGAAAATTATATCCTACAGATATTATTAGAAGAAAAATTTCTCACACAACTAAATTCAAAAAGCACATTTTTTATAATGTTCATTTCTGCTAATTATTTTAATCAGAAAATTTAAAAATACTGCTCTTAGTATTTGAAGAAGTTTTAAGAAATAAAATTATTAGTTTTTATATAAATTACAATTCTGCCATTGTCTAATAATGAAAAATTCTTGTTTTTTTAAATTTTTTTGTAAAGAAATAAAATTAACTTTTTGTAATTAGAATATTAATTAATTGGAATTATTTTATAGTTAAACAAGTATTCAAATATTGGACCCTAAGATGTATTCACAACTATTCAATTAATTGGTTTAATTGTTCAACAGACTTAAAATGTCTTAAAATTAAATAATTTTCTATTGATATTTCTTCCTTTCTTTTTTTAGGTACTGGAAAATCCCAATTTTTGAAATTTGCTTCAAAAATTTGTATGCGGACCGTATTAACTTCTGGTATTGGAACAACAAATGCTGGATTAACTGTTTCTGCTGTTAAGGTAATGGATTGCTTAATATTTTTGAAACATTGTGTGAAATAATCCATAGTAATATAGGGGCTTCTATTTCAATTTAAAATTATATAACCAGAGTTATTAATATTAGTTTTTCTATCGACATTCTAAAATATTATAACTAATAATTTTTCATTAAAATGTTTATCTTTTTCAACATTACCTTTTAAAAATTCACATTTTAAAATTATTAATTTCATATTTCATTATTCTTTCCCATAACATTAAATAATAGCATTTTTTTTTCTTTTGAAATCACCTAGTATTATTTTATAAAATGGATAATTTGTAATATTTATTTTCACAAATCGATTAACATATTCTGTTTAAAAAACATTGGGGTTCTTTTTTTTTTTTTGATAATTAATCTACTTCTAGATATTTCATTTGTACTAATGGAAAATTACATTCTAATGGGGAAAAATATCTTTAATTCAGGAAAGTGGAAAATGGCAACTGGAAGCTGGTGCTCTTGTATTAGCAGATGGAGGACTTTGCTGTATAGATGAATTTAGTTGCATAAAGGAGCAAGATAAGACATGTATTCATGAAGCTATGGAACAGCAGACTAGTGTAGCCAAAGTATGTTAAAAATAAATTAAATTAATATAGCTTTCAACTGTAATTATTTTTATTATATTAATTTTTTCTTTCTTAGGCTGGACTTGTTTGCAGTTTGAGTACAAAATGCTCCATTCTTGCTGCAACAAACCCCAAAAGCAAATATGATAAAAATCTGGTAATTAAAAATGTTGATTTTATAATAAATAAAGATAACCAAATTTTTTAAAATGAATTAATGTATTTTTTCAATCTATTTTTATTTAACTTCAGTTTAATTTCATTAATCTCATTATGTAATTTTAAAGTGAGAGAAACGTTAAAGTTTTAATAGCTGTAAATTAGGTTGTTATAATCTTTTATTTGAAAAGTATCTTTTAATTGTTGCATTTTTTTTAAGGAAGTCAAACATATAACTCACTTGAATGCATCGCAAGAAAAAAAAAATTAGTATGTGAATGAAAATTTGGATTTTCAAATTGATGAAAACAAAACTTGATAATTGATGAAAATATTTACATTTAATTGCAATTATAAAATAATTTCATAGCAATTTATGTGTATATAATTGAGTATAATGATTGATATATTTTTATTTATATTTAAAAGAATTATCAATGAGAAATAATCACTTGATTTATCAAGTGGCACATAAACTATATATTACATAATTATATGTGCGTGATATATGAACTTTGCGATATTATTATAATTGCTTTTTTTTATATAATTTTCATTTTACATTTACATATAGAGTCTCTCGGAAAATACTGCTCTTGCTAGTCCACTTCTTAGCCGTTTTGATATAATTTTAGTATTGTTGGATACTTATGATGAAAAATGGGATAAAATGGTTTCTGGATATATTTTAGATGGACATAATTTTTTAGGTAATTAAATTCTTGTGTCAAAGTTTTCAAGGTAATATTACTAAGTAATTTACTTATAATTATGTATATTCCTGTTTAAAAGTTTATAAAAAATCGTTCATTTTGATGATCATAATTTGTCACTTTATGCATTTTTAATTAGATTTATTCACATTTTGCTTTCCATTTATTATGAATGCTTTTTTTTCTTTATTTACTTTGTTTTGAGCAAGTGTTTTTATACACATACTCGCACATTTTGAAATTAAAAGCCATGTAACAAAATCAAATGTTTATGCTTATTTTTCTTCACTTGAAAACAAAATTACAAAAAAATATGCATTAAAATGACAAATACTACAAATTGAATTTATTTTTAAGTGTAAAAAATCTGAAAGTAGAAACAATTCATTTTTTAAAATAAAATAATTAAACATTAAATTCCATAGTGGATACTATGAGTAAACTTATTTAGCTTTGTGGATACTATGAGTAAAAAGCTTTCCCCCTTAATGAAATGAATTTTCCCTTTTGTAAAAACACCAAGTGCATTTGTCTTCGAGCTTCAAATAAAAATAAAAAGTCTGGAAAGTTAAGACGTTGGTGTTAGGATATTGTTTCCAGTGAAAATTCCATAAGCTATTTTAAAGCGACTGCTTTTGAAATGAATTGATTTTTCAATTTTGTCTTACTTTTACTTTTTTATAAAAAAAATGTTGAATTATATATGTATACAAATTTTTGTTTTGTATAGTGTAATTGCCGTACTATCCTCATATTTTCAAAGACCTCCTCCTCAGCTCTTCCACAAATTTTAATAAAATTTCAATCCGCTGCTGAAAAGAACACTTGCACCTTAAATACAAGATAAAAATTCAATTTATACCTATGCAAGATTCTTCTTCCATATTCATAATTCAGACGAAAATATATGCACTAAAATCGTGAAATTCTTCACAGTTCAAGAATAATTATTCCATATGTAACATTCAAAACTTATTTGAAAATACTGTATACAAATTAAGCAGATGATTTTTGCGCGCGATTTCAAAGTTTAATTCATTGATTGATTGTTTGTAGTATACAAAGCAAAACACAAAGGCTATTTTATCCCTTTTAAACTCTTTTTATTCAACGAATATCGAAGTGTACTTCGTACAAATATCAATACTTGTTTATTAGCTCTGCGTTGTCCAAAAATTCTTTGCAAGTACTATTGCGTTGTGAGTCTATCTCGAATATATAGGGGAGATTTCGGGGGTGTTGCGTCATGATCAAACTCCATGAGAGGTAAGTTTCTCTGTTGGAGAGTGGCAACAGATGAAAGAGAGGGAAAACCTGTAACGGTTGTGTTTTGGAAAGATGATGGCGGGAAAATTTTTTACAGTATTTAGGAACGATTTAGGACGTGTAATGCTCACTTTT
>BMAW01004313.1:0-15003 GCA_019974015.1 Nephila pilipes
TAGAATAGAAAGTTAAGTTATTATTTAGGGTAATTATTGAATTAAAACTTAAATCATTACATATATATATATATTGGAAAAGTTAAGAGGGTTGATAAATTATATTTACAAAAAGCATTTAATCATAAGTACTAATTATGTCACCGAATAATTATGCAAAAATTCAATGTCGAATAGGTTAATGTAAACGTGCGTGTCTTCTAAGCTGTGATTGTGAAAAAGGCATAAATTCACAAAGGGTTATATTTTATCTTTGTAAACTCAGTAAAATCGATAAAAAAAATTACGCCTAAATGTTCATTGGAAAATAGAAAAGGGAAATTCCACTTAAACCAATTCTGTTCAGATATTTATTTGCAATAAAATAGATTTTACAACATTCTTTCTAACGCTCAGCGGGGTCTTTAAATTTCCTCCTCTAATCTACACTTTCTTTCCTTGTAGTTTTCAATTGGGGAGATTGAAATTACAAGCAATTAAATCCTTCCGAAAAACAAGCAATTAAATCCTGTTAACGATCATTGATTTAATGTTATCAGTAAATTTCTTGTATCATTGATCAAGCAGCTATTTCGCCTCTTCCACTGTCAGTCATCAGATAATTTGTGGTGATAAAGTGTCTAGTTAAGAAAGCAATATCTTCTATTCGAATATTATTCAGTCTGCAGTAATGCCTCTTAAAATTTGGTAGGTTTTTTCAGAACGCTGAAAGACGCTATCAGTGATTACTTTAGGAAACCCTCAGGTGATTACCTTCTCTAGGTAAGTAGGGAATCTTGATTCTGAGTTACATTAGTGATATTTTTCTTTCACAAGGGAATTATGGTCTCTGGTGAACATGGGTAACGCATCTCAGGTATACCCAGTAGATTCTTCTTTGTTTTCAAATATCTTTCTTGTATACCCATCTTTAATTTGTTTCTACTTATATGTCCAGATTATAGATACACTCTGTTTTCCCCTGCACAGCCCGATTTCACTCTTGCGTCTTCAACTTTCGCTGACTCACTCATGCATTTTTCCGTAAGAAAACTATTTTTTAGAATGAATTCTCTTGACAGTGTGAGGAAAAATAAAGAATTGAAAGATGTTTCTTTCGAATAAAACTTCAGAATTATGGGAAGCAGAGAACTACAGAAAAAAGAAACTTAAATGTAAAAACTTTAATCTTAAAAAAAAATATACACTTTATTTTCATCAAAAAAAAAATTTAAAATCTTTTTTCTGCCATTAAAATATGAATCTAAAAGTTTCAGCTAAAATGTGTAATTAAACATAATACAAAAATTACTTACTAACGAAAATCATTTTTCTGTCTTCGAAGAAAAACTTTCATGAATTAAATTCAGCTTTTCATTACATTTAATCCATTTATAAAAAATGGATTTGTATAAAAGGAATATTTAAAGAACTAAAATATAATTAAAAATAAGGACAATTAACGATAACGTGAGAAATCTCTGGCAAAATATGCCATGAAATATATCAAATGAAGAAAAATAATTAAAATACCTCGTAACAAAAAACGATGGCTTCAAAATTGTCTTAAAATTCTATAACAGCTTCTATTTTGAAATAGTTTAATTTATAATGTGATATAAAGGGAAAAATTACTTTAAGAAAAACTTTGAAACAAAATTCCATAGAAAAAATTATGAAAGAAAAAGAACAATATCGTCAAGTTAATCTATAATAGATGAAAGTATAGAACAGTTTAATTTTTGTGCATGTACAAAATATTTCATGTGTTTTGCAAAACAAAAACGTTTTCTCAGTACTTATAAATTATTTATAAATATATTAGTATTATATATTATTTATTTCTTCAAGATTTGTTCACAAATACTGATATTCTCAATCATATTTAAAAGTAACACTTCTGTGTAAACTTAATCAGCTGAAAAAATAATTAAAATATATTAATAATAAAAAAAAGTTTTTAACAAGATTTTATCGTGATAAATTTCTTGTGCTAATTGCTCTGATTATATGATAAGGTTTTCTGTTGTTATTTCAAATAGAATGAAATTACGGCTTTTTGCTTTACATTTCTACCATAGATTTGAAAGGTAATGCGCCCCCAACTGTTTCCAGAAATCAGGTGTCGAGTTTTATTTATTCATTTTACATTAATAATTAATTAATGCAATTTAAATATAAACTAAAACCCAATTTAAATTTATATCGTATCTCTTATTACAATAAAATTAATTGTAAATTTGTCAAAGGATGTGCTTATTTAAAGGCAGATAATAGGAGAAAAAAATGCATGAAACTTTTTAGGGAGTTCAAACTTTTTAACCCCACAACAGAATAAGTTTCTTCACAGATTTGATTAAGAAAAAGTTTAAATGTATATTTTTGCATTAATGTATCGATTGTAATATTGTACATTTTTGTTCGTCTTACATTTATAAGTATAGAGAAATATTAATAAAATTAAAATTTCTAATAATTTTAAGTATTTCGAACAATCATTTCTGCAATTAAAATAATCCTGCTTTACCTGAAAATTATCCTTTCTTCTTTTATAATCGTCTATCAGAAAACCTAATTCACAGTTGTGAGTAAGAAATACAAATAATGTACAATTGTTTTCCATTGCAATTAATACAAATATGTTTATTGACTTTTAGATTTAATTATTTACCCTATACATCGAAATGGGAAGTAAAAATAAGAAAGAAACGGGCAGAACATGTGTCTGAAATTTCATGCAGAAATGTAAGAATAATTTTCATTTTCGGACAAAATGTTGAGGTGAATTCTATATATATATATTGGATTTTTCTTTATCATACACATAATAGTCGCATAGTTCAAGGTCCTGCGAATAAGCTGGATTATCTAACACTGTGATTATGTACTTGGGTTGAAACATCTTGATAGGCAACGTGGAAGGAGCCGACGCAATGTCTTGGTGAAAAAATTTGCGGTACGGTCTCTTTGTTAATTTCTATAATTTCAACAATAGCACGAATGCATAACTGATGGTCAGGTCTAACCAGATTACTGAATTTTTCAATTTTGTGATCCGTTTTTGATGTGGAATGGTGACAAGGACAAGAATCATCTTCAACTTCTTCTCGGACGTCTTTAAAACATTTGAACCACTCAAAAACACGTGAACGTGATAAGCATTCTTTGCCATAGTCGTCTTTCAATAAATTATGAGGTACACTAGAAGTTTTACCCAGTTTTAAGCGATATTTCTCAACACTTCATTAATTATTTATTATTTTTCCGTGAAAAAAATAACTGTAATGCGAATGAAGGTTGCTGGTATACTAATATGTTCACAGAAATGATAGATACTGCATTCGAAAGAAAATACTTCAGACTAGATATCTGTAAGACGCTGTCATTTTGTACTTCTGCAATAGCAGTGTTTAGTCTCGTTATTATATCTCTACTCCTCATATATATATGAAAAATACTTCATACACACATAAATAAAATTGCTATTTATGCCTTGATACGTTTTAGATTCTGTTCTTTAGAATTTTTTAGAATTTTTGATAAATTAAATTTCTGAATATTAAATATTCGTATATCTTTTTAGCATAAACAGAGAACTCATAAAATGTTTTTTGCTCGATTCACTTGAAAAAAAAAAAAAAGAATTTTTGTCCTCTCTTGATATCAGGTTTATTTCAAATCTAGTGTGTAAAGAACTTAGCAGCACTTTCTAATAAGATCAATGCATTTATCATTCATTCAAAAAACGCGCATTTGTAATGAAATCTAGCTATCTTATAAAAAAAAATCAAAAATATAAACAAATAAATATTTAATCGTTTGCTTTAATAATTCCATGTTCAAAAACTTTTTATTCTTATGCGAACGTTTAACGAAAGAAATAATTCAAAAATTTATATGTTCAGTTCATTTCTTTCTTTGCTTACATTCAAAATATTATGGGTAAAATAAAATATGTATTATATTTTAACTGTTACAGTACTTGACTTGCATTTAAAAATTTTAAAACTCCTTTAAATATTCTAGTTTTGATTTTCTTACTAATCTGAAGAATAAAAGTTATATTTCTTAGGCATTGCTCAGTTTGAAAATTATAACTTTAAGAGGTATATTAAAGTTACAATGTGATAAATATATATAACTGGGAAAATATTGTGAACCACGATATTCGGTGAATCTTAAAATTTGCACAGATAATTGCAAATTGAAAGAAACTTTCATAATCTCAAAATCCATTTGAATAATATTGGATAAACATGTCTTTTTTTAATATCATATGATACACATCCCAGCATATTATTTTACTTAAATAATGTGTTGTGAATAAAAATGAATGCTGTTGCTGTGAATAAGTATATATTACAACTGTGAATAAAAATATAATGTGTACATAAAAGAGATCATCATATCACGTTAACCGGAATGTTCAGTGATAATTACAGACGTTATAGAACTAATATTTGGATATGAACCGCACTTTTAAAGTACAGTAATCAAACAATTTAGCTTTTTATGTATATTTCTGGTAATTATCAAGACAGAATACTTGAAATCGTGCAACAATATGGAAAAAAATATTTGTTCTATGGGCTCTAAACTCCTTTTAAGTGTATATCATAAATTCTGCAACACCTTATACACAGGAAAGAAAATTTCTAAATATATTTTAATATAATGTTTAAAATGCGGCTTATCATTAAACTATACGCTATGTGTCTTAAGATAAAGCTTGAAAAGAATAATTTTTATACTAATAAGAGAAAAAATTATGTCATTTTAAATAGGCATTCAAATCTACTTATCACGTTTTAATGGTAGTTTGTATACAGAATAGTCTTACATCCATTGTTGCCAGTCACTTTGGAAAAGCCTTAGTATATTTTCTAGAGAAATGGTGAATGAAATTTGTCAAAATTTATTCTGACTAAATTGAAACATATTCTCTTCGCCAGTTTTTGTAGACGGATATTTTATTCCCCCTATTTACATCTGCCTCCGGCAGGAATAGCAAATAGTTCTTCAGTATATTTCACACTAGAGCTGACATGTACATATTTTTATACTTTCTAACATACAAAAATAAGTTCATTCAAAATTGTGATTCAAATTGGGTTTTACATGAAGTTTCTTTGTTAATGTTTTCTTTGAATACATATAACATTATTGGTTGGTACGAATACATTTGTAAATACAATATATATCCTTTGGTAATCAGACAGATATTCAGATCAGAGCCCCACTGGATTTTCAAAAATGGAAAATTACTCAAAAATCATAACAAATAAATCATTTTGGCAACCAATTCTGTGTATTATTGAATAAAAAATTTTACATTGTACTCAAATAAAGTGACGAATGTAGTATAACCAATAGGTTGGTTTTATTAACGTCGCACCAGAAGCAACACGGGGACTATTGTATACGGATCCCGTAATTTTGAGCCTCGGTCAAGTGGCGAGTACGATATATGAGCTGGTACCCCACTCTCCTGGCATCCACATCAAACTAAAGAGAGGACTTTGGACCTCAACAGATTTAACGTGCATCAGCTGTGGCAGCAAGACATTGTAACATGTAACTAAAACTACAAAAATATATAAAGTTTTGTGTTGATAACCTATATTATTCCGATCAAATAACAGACATCAAATAATTTTCTGTAAGTTGTCAGAATACGTACAAACATCGTATTCTTTGCAGGGTTATAATAGTAATATTCTGGGTTCTAGTAGGAGTATTGTACTTTGGGAGAATATTTGTAAATTTTGTTCTAATATCGTATCATTATGATTGATTTTCAGCCTTTACTTGTGGCCGCGGTAGCCTTGTGGACAAGGTCGTGGACTCGCGGCCAGCGCTGTTGTTTTCGAATCGTGGGTTCAATACCACTTAATAACAATCGTGAAAATCGTGGTGAAACGTTCGGAGAGGAAAGTGCCAGTTCAGTTGTCGTAATCGTTACTTGATCAAGGTTCAAAATTACGATCACCGTCACCAATAATCCACACACTGCTTCCCAGAGGATCGTTAATAAACAATATCTCGACCCTTAATTTGAATACAATTTGTAATAGTAAAATTATACATAATTGAATTTCAAACTACGATTTTCTTCGACTTATGGTGTTTACACATAAAGCAAAAAAAAAAAAAAAAAAAAAAAAGGGTTCTTAAAACATCAAACTAGGTGAAGGAGAAAGGTTCAACGTAGAATTGATTGTATGTTAGTCATATAAAATAGCAATTGTTTTACGATGAAGAATACAAATCACCGAATCAACAAAATCCCATGCGACTTAACTAAATATCACTTTGTTGGGAGAAAAATATAGTAATTGCAAAATAAATTTACTAAGTCAAAATTATTTTTTTATGTTTTGAAATAATAGAAGGTGTTTAATTACTGTTTTAATATTATTTTAAAAATCCAATTTTACTTTTTCTTCATTATGTTTGAAACACTTAGTAATAAAATTTTAAAATGGTTTTCTTTTTTATTAACCCCTTAAATATGACATAAATTTCAGAAAAATGGACCGAAAATGGAATTTTTTTTTGACTGTCTAATTTTGTTCTTTATATTATTATAAAGGTTAGAAAATATTTTTTTTATTATAAAAATAAAATTTTAAATATACCTATTAATTAAAAATTAATTAATTGAATAAAATTAATACTAATTAATTAAAAATACCTAAACTATACTCCACACGGTGTCTGAATCGGACATTGTGAAAAAAGAAAATTATTTGCAAAAATTCTCACTGAAAAGCAACCAAAACTAAACGAGAAAGTGAAACTCTGCATTTGTTTATCAATCCAAGTGTTTCTTTGTTTATCTGACAGAACCTACATTTTTCCTCCCTCGACCGAAGTCGTAATCGATGAAAAACTAGGCCCACTAATGCCATCTATTGAGAAAATAGTGAATTAAGTATCCTAAGTTAGAAACGAACTCAGCTCGGGCTTCACAAAATAGAAACGTTAGTTTTTCTCCTGTCCGAAGTCAGTTTGGGCATCACAAATTCCCCGAACTGGATAAGGGTGACACTGGCAAGGGGTTAATAACACAAATGATTTTTTATCCTACTTATATTGTATAAGAGATTGACGACCATGAAGAAAACTTATGTTTTAATTTTGTCATACAGTTTTCAATTTCTGAACTGCTTCATTTTCTGTAAGGAAGGAACAATAGATACACTTAATAAGTTGCAATATTCCCTCTTTAAGTGTATTCTTACCTCCCTCTCTGACTCAATTATCCCTGTAATCAAATGCATTTTTTTTTTTATATAGCAAACGTGACAGGGAAGGTTCAAGTCCTTTTCAGTCTACACTTAATCAGATTTCAATTCACAGTTTAATTTTCCTTTCATATTTTCATGTTAGTTGCTAATAAGTGCAGAATCAAGGGTAATGGACAAGACTTTATATGCAATACTTTATAAGTTATGATATTATGCAAAGAAAAACTAAACTATTTTTGAAACAATTATGTATCAAAATACAGTGTTCTTTTTACATTTTAACAGAAACTTCAACATAACAGAATCACCAAGGGGATTTCACAGACTTTGAGATATATTTAGGTCGTGCAGTTTTATTTGCAGATTATTATTTATTTTTTACACGGATTTCAGAACTTCTTAAGACTTATAGGGAATTTATGTCTGTTGAGCAAGGGATTTTATTTACTATTTATATTAGTTGAAAAGAATGTATCGTATGAAGAGTAAATGTGGCAAAATTAAGCAGTAGCGTTGTGTTATTTGAGCTCAATTTATAAAATTAGTATTTATGAACATAACATTTGCTTAAATTACTGATACAGAGATATACCATGACATTAAAAAAATGCTGGTGAAAAAATATTTCTGTATCTAAATAATTCGAGACGAAAACCGACGTTTTTATATAGTATCAAAGTTCATTAAAAAAATTATCAAATATTAGTTAAAATTGATCGCAGATATCTAGAGGCATTGTAATGTTAGGCATGTAAGAACGGTTCCCAAAATTTCAGAGCTTTAGCTTGATGGGAAGTTGGTTAAATTAACGATAGAAAATTTGATGACACCCTGATACACACACAGACAGACACACACCAAGTGAAATACATAAAAACGTTAAAACTAACTAAAATTAGTTAATTCATCTGGTAAATTAAATGGTTGGAATGCAGTTTAACCCTACCACCCATGGCGACAAGAATTATTTGGCGGTATTTTGCCAAATGTGGCTACTCTGTTCCGTTTTATGGACTTAACATTGAGACAAAAAAAAAAAATCCCGCCAATTTTGGTGCCAATTTTTGAAATCGCGCCAAGTGATTGGGCTAAACTGCGTTATGAAAGAAAGTATTAGTTAAAACTTGTGGCAAATGTCTAAATATTGCATTGTTAGGTGAGTAAGAATGATTCCCAAAGTTTCGGAGCTCTAGCTTCATGGGAAGTTGGTTAAATTACAGATCGAAAATTTAATGACACACACACACCAAGTAAAATACATAAAAGCGTTTCAATAATAAGAAGAAAATAGGGAACTTTTGTAATTGGAATCAATATGAAGAAATTATTGAAATAAAAATGCAATGGAATATCAAAATCAATACGGTACTCTCTCTGTAATCCATCAGATATCGTACTAGAAAACTGTCAGGTTTCCCAAAGCACCGGATGATTTGAAAATAAGGAATAATATCAAATAGGAACCGATAGAGATATGCACTATTGTATAAAATTCAGGAGAGTATACAGAAATAAAGTGCCATACCGAGAATTAACTAATACTAAAGAAAGTGTACAGTTTTTAGCACATGCTAGCATGTTGTTTTGAGATTAGGTATCAACAAAAATACATTTGCATAAACTAAAAAATACTTGCTGTTAGGTTAAAGAGATTGACATCATAATAAGATTGTTTATGGTACGTTTACATTAAGATATGTTTAGTTTAATAATCTAATGTCTGCATTTAATTTAGTTTCCAAACAGAATATTATTATCTACTTTAACAATGCATCGTTCACTCTTATTTTTCCAATTTAATTTTGTGAATAATTTAATATAAGAATCATCTTTTTTATTCAATTTGTTTTTAAAACTGGCTACATTTTTATACTTTAGAATATTTAGCTTGTGAAAATAAAAATGTATTCTGAATTTCAAAATAGTATATTCTTTTCTTAATAATAATTGCTTCTGTTAAGTTTCCGGCCTCGGATCACGCTTACGTTACGCTAATTAATATTAATTTCGATGCACCGGTTATATAACATAGATTGAAAAGATGATTACCCACTATAAAGACTCAACACTTACGCCTTTGAATTAACTCACTAACAAAGGTGAAGGCCTTTTATAACAAGAATACATCTTGATATGTTAGGACAAGTTGAAATGAAATTAGCAAAGCCCATTTCATTTTTGTTATTTTCTACCTACATTATTGCATTTAAGAAGAAGTAAAATAATGACTCTAAGATGATTTTGAATAAATGCCATATTATTGGGCACAGCCAGATAAGGGAATTCACGGAGTATAGAAGGGAGAATTCTAATACGAATTTCTTCCCATATCACTAAAGAAAACGGTGAATTTTTCAATTTCATTTTCTAAATATAAAATAAACTTCAGATGTTCTCAAAACTTAGTAGTTTCACCTAGATTGACTCATGCTCTTTTGTACTGCATTGTTGTGCTCGTAAATGTTGCTGGATGTGCGGTTGAAAAAGTACATAAAAAGGGTTATTAATTTCAATATATTAACCGTGATTAATCATAAATTTAGTATTTCTTTCAATCAAAACTTTTTTCTTTATTTCTTACACATAAATTCATTAACATCCTTTTGTTAAAATGGGGTTAACTTATATGTTAAGATATTTACTAGGAAATCGAAGTAAACATGTTGATCTAAATAGAAGATTTTATTGTACTGAAATACAATAAAATTTCTCGATGTAAAAAAAAAATAAAGGTTTCATTCAGATGAAAGGTAAAATATGAAACAATAAAGCAAGCAAAATGTTTACTTACTAAAATTTATTAACATACCACAAATTACATTTCCCTATATACTAATTAATTGCTCATTTTTAGAAGCAAATATAAATTCAATTCGAAAGTAAAAACAAACTCTAAAAATTTATGAAAAAAAAATATATTTAAACAAAATTACACTGTCATTTCATTTTCTGGTATATAAATAATTCACTATAAACAAATATTTTTCTGGAAAGGCATTACGATATTACTTTTTTAACATAATAATAAAGTTTCATAACTTTATATAAATTCTTGAGCAGATCCTATTTTGAATCAATGTTTCTTGACTCTAGAGTTAACTTTCACAAGCATTGGAAAGAAACAAAATTGGCTACTGAGATGTTTTTTAAGAGAATTAGACATTTCATTATTATATTTATGCATATTGACATAGATTGAATTATAACTTCTTTTTTTTTTATTCTTTTGGCATTTTTATTCAATATATTTTTCAAAACGCATAATCATATTGGAGTGCTAATTTAAAACCTTTTCCGTCTGAAATTTAAAAATACTGTTCTTTCGTTCATTAGATGCTGTCATAGATAAGAGCACTTCATAAATTCCCGTAATTTATTCACTACCGAAACCTTAATCTATGTTACCAATCAAATGCTGCGTTGTATTCCCTGTGTTCTGCATTCATTCTTATGCAATTCAATCACCGACATTGCATTTAATTCAAATACGCAACCAAATCGAATTTCCCCGAACATCCCTTTTCGTATGATACACGCCTTCTAATTTTCTCAACATGCTTCTATTTATAGGAATCGTCCTTACACCCCTATGATCCTTTCTCTTGACATTGTCCCCACCCACCTGCTCTCTAATGTCTCAGGGGGTGGCCAAACGGTTTCATGACGTTCATCCTCCCTCCAACAAGACCGATCGATCGGAAACGAGCCTTTCCCACTGACATCTTTACGGGATGCTCTTTTCCGGTCACATCTTTTGACCAATCCCTCTAAGACGGTCCCTGCAATTGGCTGCAGGAAATGAAGAGGATGAGTTTTGATGGAAATGGGATTTCGGGATGTGGATGACCATGAATTGTGAATGGGCTTCCACGAATGGGAATTGAAGGTAGTCTGACAATATTGGTTTCTTTTTCTTTAAGAAGCAGATGAGCATCTGGCGGTTAATAAGCGATTGGATCAACTTAAATTCTGTCAATAACATTTTTTTAATTATCAATAGAATTTTATTTTAATTATCAATAGAATTTTATTTTAATTATCAATAGAATTTTATTTTACTTATCAAATATTTTATATTTTGGCTTAAAATCTATTACTTGTACTTTGAAAATAATGAATTGTTATGGTTAAACTATGAAAATAATTTTAATTCTTGTTGATAAAAGAATAACAAAACTAATTGTCAAATATATACAAATTCTTCACGATACTTCAAGTCTATGGAACATAGTTTTTGCTATGAGGCCTATAACAATTTTGCTTTCAACTCACTACCTGAGGTTCTTTTGTATGAAATTGTCTTCAATTCAAAATTCCTATCAATAAATGAAACATAACTCCTATAGATAAGATTAAATTCGTTATAGAAAATGAACAGGATTGAGAAGATGCAAAAATAAGGAACGAAAATTTAATATTGAGAATGATAGCTCAGTGCATAATAGATAGTAAACGGAAATTATCAAGTGAAACATTGGTATTGGAACTGGGTTGAGCAATGAGCTGTGGTGTAAATTCAGATGTATAACACATTGATCAATATGTTCCGAGACTAACCCAGAGATGGCGCTCGTAGTAAACCAGTAACCAAATCTTTCTAGAGTACTAACCTTTGCTTGAAACGTGTCAATATTTTAAGTCGATCGGACCAGAAACAGCTGAGTTATCGAGGTTGGAGTAAAGTCGTTTTGTAGTTTGTTTAAAAAATGGAAAAAACCGAGTTTCGTGTTCTGATAAAACATTGTTTTTTAATGGGTAAAAATACCGTGCAAGCGAAACAATGGATTGAAAAATGTTACCCGGACTCTTGTCCATCAAAAGCAACGATTTGTCGGTGGTTTGCCGAGTTTAAACGTGGTCGTACCGACACAAATGACGCGGAACGCTCGGGTAGACCTGTGGAAGCCGTTACACCGGAAAATGTGAGTGAAGTGACAAAAATTATAATGAAAGATCGTAAAGTGAAGCTCCGTGAGATTGCTGAGATGACACAGATATCATATGGAAGTGTATTTACTATCCTTCATGAAACATTGAGCATGAAAAAGGTTTTTTCCAAGTGGGTGCCGCGATTGCTTTCGATGGAACAAAAACAGCAACGAGTCGATGGTTCAGAAAGCTGTTTATCGCTATTTACTCGCAACAAAAAAGATTTCTTGCGTCGTTACGTGACCATGGACGGAACATGGATACATCACTACACTCCAGAGTCGAAGCGGCAGTGGCGCACAGCTGGCGAAAGCCGTCCGAAAACGCAGCAGTCAGCTGGCAAAGTCATGGCGTTTTTTGGGATACGCATGGCGTGATTTTCATTGACTACCTCGAAAAAGGTAAATCGTTCAACAGTGATTATTATATTGACTTGCTGGTGCGTTTAAAGGAGGAAATCGCAAAAAAACGACCGCACAGTCTCGGGACTTATTGATCCATGTGTTACGTAGGGTTCACGACTCGAATTTTCAACTTGAGTACACCTAAATCCTCGAATATAAATGATGAGAAGTAGGAATTTATTATTCGAAACGTCAAATCATACACGTATAGGGAATATTTACTGCGCATTAAGTAGGTTACAGTTAAATATCGAATATTCGAATATCTGAATAAAAGAAGTATATTATGCTTTGTGAATGATTTTCTATTTATTTGATTGTGTAACCTTGTGGCTTTCCATACAAAATTAACGATGGTATTAGGTTTTACATGGTTTCCTTGTATCTTCTTTTTTTAAGATACATTTGTAAATATGTTTGCATTAGAAATTCGAGCAAAAGGTATTACTTTTCCAAAAATGAAATTCTCGTATAAAAAAAATACCAGGTAAAGAAATAAGAAACTAAATTCGTTTTTAAATATTCCTTTTTTTTTTCTTTCTGTTTTTGCGAAATTGTTCTTGGTTTTCTAAGTGATCAATGGTCTAAGTGGTTTTCTAAGTTCAGCAGCAACAGTGAAAAGGAAAGCAAAGTTCCATTACATTGTTAAAACAACAATTGATAAAACCTTTCAACGAATTTTACTACGACTGATGCTCCTAAAAAGAAAATAAGTGGTTCAATTCTTTTCTTGAAGTGCTTCTAAAACATTTTCAAATTCTTAATTACAAATGTTCTGCATTTTATAAAGACTAATAAATCGCAGATAAAAAATCAGATATCTTCTTCAATGCAGAATATTTGTAATGAAGAATTTTAAAATGTGGTAGAAGCACTTGAAGACAAAAATTGGAATATTTATTTTCTTTTTAAAAGCATCAATCATTATAGGTCCCTAGTAACCAGAATGATCAGCTCATCATATAAGGTATTGTAAATTTTGCAGATATTTATTGTACTGATATGCAAATGCTGTTTTTGAATTTTTAGTGACATTTTTAGTGCTGCTTTCCCTTTGAAGCATTTGAAGTGTCACACATAGTATTCCTCAAAACGTAATGAAGTTTTACTCTAATGTGAAACATCAGTTCATTTAGCATTCCATAGTTTAATATTTTTTTCCCTCAAAATAAAAGAAAAAAAAAACTCGGCATCAATGTACTCATATCTAATTTTTACTATGCAGGGTTATAAAAAAATTTGATACGAACATTAAAATACGATACGCTTTATTACAATAAATGCCTTTAAATATCATTTCATGTATCCCTCGTTGTAATTACTTTGTTTTTTAGTTTTCTTATATAATGAAATGGCCCCATTGACTTATCTTCTTCAGATAAGTTCCAGTATCACCACCCGAGTCACCATAATGAACTTTTTTATTTTCTTTAGGGTATAATATCTTTGGTAAACATGGGTGATGTACCCCCGTTATATACTAGAGATTAATTGATCGTTAGTATATACCGAGAGTGCGGGATATACACTTATATTTTCAGTCTTCCCTCTTGTCAACCAATTTGCATCTTTTTCTACCATTTTTTCAAACGCCTAAGTCTGAGTAACATCTTGTTCCGCGTAGCATGTCTGGCTCTTGCGTTATAAACTTCATCACTACTCATTCACAGCTCACTACTTCATCACTACTCAAAATATATCAGTTTTAGCATATAAGTTAATGCAAATTTATATGCTTACGTTAATTGTTTCCAGTTAAAAGAAGGTTTATTGTATTTGCAAAGAGTCTCCGAAAAATTAATAGATTGTCTTAGAAAAATTCTACTGGGACTTTTCATGCACAATGACAACAAATCTATTTAACATGGCAGAAAAATTTACAAATAAAAAAATTAAATTAATAAAAAAAAGTATTAATAATTTTTATATTTGTCTCTCTAAAAGCAATTGAAATGCAATTTTTAAGTACTTTTATTTATAATTTATTTTAAATAAAAATGCATCCTGTGAAATATGATTCATTGAAATAGAAAAGTATTACAACGATTATAATTTTATTGTAAATAAAGATGCAGATGTAAGAAGCGAAACTCAGATTAATTGAGCAAATGTAATATTAGCGAAGAAATAAATAATTATATTTAAGATAAAATACTCTAATTCAAAACAAAAGAGACAGTGAACTGTAGTTATTTAATTTATATAGATTTAATTAATTAATTCCATTTTAGAAAAAGAAACCTTATTGCCATAATAGCCATTGATATCAGTACAGTCCTAAAATAACAAATATAAAACATTTCATTGCGTCTTTGAAGTCCCAGATGTATAAGTAATTCAGAACAAACTACACATACATTATTCATGAATGAAACGACAGTTACTTTCTGTTATTTAATTAGATACAATTTATTCATGTAAATGCAATATCATGGATAAAT
>BMAW01004326.1:0-10632 GCA_019974015.1 Nephila pilipes
GGTTGTGCGTGTGTATATATAGGTAGATATATTCTGGTACAATAAAATATATTAATCAAGTTATAAAAATTTTATTCTAAGTAATTTACATCAAAATAGCAGTTAAGTTAAATAGAAAAAACAAAATTAAAAATTTAGAAAAATTAGAAAAATATCTGTAGAAATCAATTACTTGGTTTACATTTTTGTTAACCTATTATTTCTTTTTATTGAAATTTTTTCTAACATTCTGGCTTCCAGAATTATGAATATGTTTCTTCAATAAAAGTTTATGCTTCTTTTCTCTTGATAATGTGGAAAAACTCATATAAATGATAAAAAAATTAGCATAAAGAAGAATTGTAACATAATTTAGAAATACATTGATTGAAATGTCTAGCATATGCAAGGAGGAAATTGTGCGATAAATAAAATTAGTTTTAATCCAATAGCCAGTCTGAAGCCTTAATTTTCGTAATTGAAGTGCTTAGGTATCCATATTGAATTTGATTTGGATCTACTATATTCCATCTTTTGGTTATTAATCAACATTTGATTTCTTTTAATTTTCGCTTATTATGGTTAATATTTTATGTACACACCCATATATATATATATATATATATATATGTGTGTGTGTGTGTGTGTGTATAAGATAAAGTAATGAAATTATTATTAAAAAACATAAAAGTAAGAGAACAATTAAAATCCAAAATCAACAAGAAAAAAAAAATTATAGAACTAAGTAAAAAAGATGAAATTGAATCAAATTTGAAACTAAAAGATGAATAAAAATTGAATCAAATTTGAAACTAAAAGATTAATTTGAATACCCAACAAAACAAAACATGCATATTCAGACTAAGAACTGAATTGTGGGTTAAACTAGTTCTATGGTACCGTCCCTACCCCAATGCATCTTGTTGTGTAAAAATGGATTACTCCAAGATTTAATTTGTAATTTAAAGAAAAGAAACAATAAACAAAGAAGAATAATTGAATGGCGAGATATCTCAATTACTAATTATTTTCAAAAACAATTGTTTTCCAAACTAATAAAATATATTCTTCACCTAAAGACTTTCCAATTAAATTTTTTTAATCAAAAACCATCTATTAAAATATGCAATTAAAATTATACATTTAAAAATTATCCAATTAAAATTATCCATTAAAAATATCCAATTAAAAGTTATTCACTTAAAAATTTTAGATTTTTTTCGAAACAATAAAACATTATAATATATATATATATTTAGAAGAATTAATTATATTTGTTTATTTCGTTTGTTATTCATGTTTACTTAGTCTGTAATCTAAAAATAAATTCAAATTAAGAACTAAAAAGTAGTATAATGAACAGATCAGTCATGTGCTAGTACACAACAAAACCTTTGAAATAAAATAACAAAATAAATATTTTATTGGGTGGGTGGGCATGTACCCGCCCAGCCTATCCCCTGGATCCGTTGCTGTGTATATATGTGTGAGAGAAAACAAGAGATCTAAGAATAATCAAGCATATCCAGATCAATTGGCCATAACGAACTCTTTTATTCCGTATTAAAAGTACATCTTCGTAATTCAGGAAGCCCTGACAAAGCAGCAGGCGAGAAAGAAAAAGCTGGGTGGTGCGCATTACATAGCTGGCAAGAAAGCGAAAAAGAGAGAGCAGCCTACCGTCAGTGTCACCTTTTATACCCGAAAAAACGGGAACTTTTAGAATTCTGCTTACTTTGCAATTAGTAGGTACTCGGGAAAACCAGCGTTGTGTGCCGTGCGATTTTGCAAAACGGAGATTTTAGAGCTAATGGTATAGTTGGAGTTAACAAACACATGAAAGTTGGTTGGTAGAATTTAGTTCGGTATTAAAAAGTAGTGGGTAAGTATAAAAAGAGAAAAAAAAATTAAAAAGAATGCGATAACTTTGGTTCATCACACATATGCAAAAACACTCACACTTGTGTGTGTGTGTGCATGTAAGAAGTAACCAATTCCTTCCGAATTAAAAAGGCATAATCACATCTTTGTAGTCATTAAATTACAATCAGCTAGACTTTCAGCAAATTAAACAATTCCTTATTTACGTTTTTATTATCATTTCCCATCATCATCACTCAGAAGAAAGATATCACAAAAACGAAAGCGGACGGTATACGCTTGACTTATACGAGAAGTATCATTTGAAGAAAAAAGAGAAAACATAGAGATATGCGGTAACTCGGGAGTTTTTATACTTCAGATAAAAAGGATTTTCCCTAACCAGCATTTGATTGAAGCTCGGGAAACTAATTGCAAAAAGATTTGAGCGATTATGAAAAGAAAATTAAAGAAGATTTTAACTTAAAATGAGTGGCGTTAAAAATTACGAATTTGAAAAAAGAAGTTTCGAATTTAGCGATGTTCTTTTTAATTGAATTCAATGCACAAAATTTATATGCTTAATTTTTAAAATGATATGGTTTTTAGCTTTAATTTCTATAAAAATGAAATAGTCAAAGTTTCATAATTTTCATTGCATCCTTCTGAAAATGAAGCAAAATCCCTAATTCAGTTTGTGGACGCTTTTATGTATGCAAAATATATGTTGTATTAAAATATAAAGATTTACATAAAATAAAGTCGGAAAAAAATGTTTCGATCTCTTTCATAATATATTTTAAATGAGAAGGAATGGATGAATTAATGACAAAATATATTTTGAATAATTTTGATAGTATATTAATGTTTTGTTGTCATATTTTGAATAATTTTAACAGATATTCAGTAAGGCAGTCCGAAATGATATTACATCATAATTTGCATAAGTATACTTATTTTGATAAATATATTAGTGTTTTGTTGTCATTCTAAAGATAGATACTCGACTAATCAAGCCTTTTAAAAACATTCTAAATAAAAATTATTGTATTCACTAATAATATTATAATTACTGAAACAATTTTTGGTAATAAGGATACTTATTCTTAATTTTCTATAAATATAAAGTAATTATGGTTAATTGTTTTGAACGCGGGTTAATTTCATTTTTACCTTTTTTATGTTTGCTACAAATCACATCAATTTGTCTTTGATTTGATATTTTTAAGTATATAAATTATTTTTCAATCAACGTTATAATATAGGAGTAACAATAAGTCTTAAGAGTTTTCAAAATCACAAAATCGTTGCTGTAAGAATATCGATGTGAAAAGCTTTTTTGTACTCTAAAATGCTTATCAATAATTACTTTATTTTTAATAAATTTAATATTAACTTCCGTATAATTTTTTATCTATTGTCCAAATACTTTTTTGAATCCAAATTATGTTGTTGTTCACAGTATTAAAATTCTAATAATATCATAACGTTTTTTTTTTCACAAAAGTCATGTATTTTCTCAATTTTAGTTGATATTACTAGAACATTTATATTTACTTAAGTGAAATTTCATCTTGATTTTTGCATTAATGCTTAAAGTTTTTATTATGTTGCTTCAGAACATTTTTTTGGAATGAGTATATCATCATACCTAGAGATAAGTTATACTTTTCTGTAGTTTAATTATCTTTTGAGTAAGAACTTGTGTCATAAATAAAATCATATATTCTATGAACAAAGTGACTGAACTTAACTGTATATTTAATTCTGAATTCATATATTTATAAAATACAATGAATTTTTTCGACGCTTTAGAACTTCTAAGAAGCAAGACCGTCTGGAACAGTTTTTATGGAAATTTTCGGAGCAATCACTCTCTTATCGTTTCCAAACTTTCTTCGATCATAACGGAGAACTATTGACTTCTGAATTATCGAATTTTGTTGTCCGTAAGACAAGTTTCCGATTATAAGTTGCATCCATCAATCATTCAGACTAGAACATTAATAAAAGAACTCACAACAGCAGGGTGCATGCTATAACTCGGTCTTCGCATCGTTTTTTCGTGAGATTCGTCAATTCTCCAGAGTAGTTTCTTAATGGTCGCATTAAATACCGGTTAAAATGCAGGTAATTGGTGACCTCCAACAGAGTTGTAATAATTTAGATATTTTACTGCATCGTTTGAATTCGCTTGTGACGTTCTTTTGTATCTAAATATAGATTTCCAGAAACTTTAAAGATGAGTACTAAGTTCTGCAATTAGCTTTCTCCGATTTGTCTTAGGATAGAGATGTTTACCGGTCAAAACGTCGTGCGTAGATTGATCGGTACCTATGCCCTATTCTTCAGCAGCTATGCTTACTTCTGCCGAAAACACACACAAACAAGGTTAATTTATTCATCTTTCTCCTCTTCTTTTTAAATTTTGTTATTATTAATTTCCTTATTTGAAGTGTTCGAAAATATCGTGCGAGTTTAAGATTTCTATTTGCTTTATTGTAGACTGCTACTCTGCTATATTTGCTTAAAACTGAAAAAGAGATAGTATTCCGAATTTGTATTGATAATTTTGTACATATTATGTTGTTTCAATATAGTTAATTTTTTCAATTATTAAGTTATTTAATATTGAATTACTAATTTTTCACGAATGGTAGTTAGTTAAAATAATGTAATTAGGTTTTTTTTTAAGTTCACATTTCAAAATTCTGAATTGATTTTCTGTTTTTTCCATCATTTTAATGGAAATAATATAATAACTGTGTTTAACAGAAATGGATATATTTTATGATATCCATTAATGTAAAATTGACAAATTAAAAGAAGATACCTTTTTTACTTTGCATAACTTTCAAAGGACTATCCAAAAGTAGTTAATATTTTAACCAGTACAGGATTATCATTTTTTAAAGAAACAATGGAAAATTCGTAAAAATTGCATTTGCTTAAAAATAACGATGTTTTAAAAAACTTTTTATCCTAGCATTTTAGATATATATATACTATTGATATAAGTTCAAATTTTACATTTATCACAATTACTGCAAAATACTTGTACCTAACAAAACATCATATTAAAATAAAATATTTTCTTGGGTAGATTTTAAAACTAACCATGTTTTCGCTATCAATATTTTTCCTTTTTTTTTTACTTTCGACGGAGCCAAAATTTTTTCCGTTGAAATCTCATAATCGAAAACATTTTTACAAAATTAAATTTGACATTTTTTATGATTAATAATAATCAAATCGGAACTGTGTTATGAATAAATTGAGTTATAGACTTCTGTGATTAAAATGCACGAGCAGCGTTGTTCTTAAACAAAATTTTCTTAAGTAAATTTTTAAGTATCTAAAAGGTATTTATTTCTATACGCTCTATTATACTTAAAAATCATCGTACAGTTAGTTGATTGGTTTAGATGGCGAAAGAGCGCTACTTGTCCAACCTATGCTAAGGACTTGTTAATTTTTAATAATCATGATTCTCATGTAAATACTTATAACAAATGCATATCAATAATCTAAATGTAAGGAAGAAAAAAAAAGAAAAAATAAATAAAGATTATCTGATTGAGACAAGAAAGAGGGTCAAAGTATAGAAATATTGCTAGGACTTCCTGGGATTACCGCCACCTTTTTTGACCCGTGTGGTGACCGGGGATGACAGAATAGTCTCACTGTAGCTCATGCATGTCGTAAGAGGCGACTAAAATGGGTACCCAGCGTCTGGGGGTATAGCCAGGCACCCTGCCCCTGGGGATTATATCAGGGGACCTCAGGGACTTGCCTTCTTCAGGTAAGTACGGGCATCATGACCCCGAGGCACCTTAGTGATCTTTTTCTTTCCCATGGGGTTTACTGTCTTTGGTAAACACGGGTGACGCACTCCCGGGATACCCTAGCGATCCTTCTCTATTTTCGACCCTCCTTCTTGTCAACCATTTTTACCTTTTTTTCAACTTCACGTCTAGACCACAGTTTAATCTTGTTTGGCGCAGCATAGCCATATCTGGCTCTTGTGCCAATAAACTTTACATTCACTCACTCACTCATTACCGCCACCTTTTTTACCATAAATTCTACGGGGAAAATGAAAATTACTAATGTACACTTTGGGGTTATTATTCCAGTCTATCTTAAAGAAAGTAAGCATCTGAGGTGATCATTTTGTAAAATTTTTTCTTCAAGCTGTTGTACCGAAAGCTAATGTAAGTTATGTATTTTGACTATTCAAAACGATACCTTCGATCCTCTAAGGAGATTACAAGTTTCCAGGTTCGAAATGTACGAACTGAGCTTTGAGCCCGATTACTTATCACATTAAAAGATTCTCTATCCCAATTTATCTTTTCATAATAATACGAAATACTTTAAATCAAATCCAATTAAGCCTCAATCATTGATTGGATGTATTGATTGTTTATTAACGCCACACTTAGAAGCAACACAACATGAGGGGTACTGGGGCCAGACCTTGTAATTTTGAGCCATAGTAAAGTGACGAAGACGACAATGAGCAGGCAGCCCATTCTCAGAGATTTCTAATTATTAGTTCTCATACAGCTTCAGTGATATAAAAATTCAAGGCAATCATCAGTTAGCCTGGTTATTAAACTTAACTGTGATCCTTTTTTTTGCCATAAATGCTCGTATAAATACTACATATATGTATTGTTTGCAGGTCCAAACGTGTGGCTCAAGGCATTCCCTCACGCAGCTGGAAGGATGCAATCTCCCGTGGATATTAAAACTTCCCTGGTCACCCAGGATCCCCAATTGCTTCAGAGGCCGCTTTCTTGGACATATGTGCCCAAGAATTGCAAATCCCTGTTGAACACTGGTGAAGGATGGAAAGTTGTTATAGAGGGACAGGATTCATGTAAGTAAAGTCAAGCTGATTTTGCTGGTCGATCATTTAATTAATTTCTTGTGAATGGAGTGATCTTAATCTCTTGTTGAGCATTTCTTATGTTTGAAATACCATTGCTTAATGTTAAAGAATAAGATTTGAAAAGAACTCCTGTACAATTTTCTAACTAGAAAATGTAACATTTAATATTGCACTTTAATTTCATCATATTATCACGATTTCAGAACCATATTTTTAAAATTCCTGTTTCAATAAATCAATTTTCCTATATGAAGCATGTTCTGTACTTCTCTTGTATTGTGTAATGTTAAATTGAATTTAACGTGTGTTGTTGGGATGATAGCTTTTGTTGCTATGTATATAAAACCAAACAATGTTCAATTTTGTCATGAAATGTGCCTATTTTAAATTTGTGAAATTTTAAAATTAGAAAAATATCCCTCCCCTCAAAGAATTTTTCATTTTTGTCGAGAGCAATTTATGTGAAAATAAGCAAAATTTGACCCTTGGTATGATGAAACAATGTAATTATGATAAAACGATGTAATTAATAAAGAATAAATATTTAATTCTGTATTCAATTGTTCCACATACTCGTGTATTCCATTACTTCACTTAACTCGATAAATTATTTTCCAATTGAATTTCTAAATGTAAAGATTTTCCTTCCTGTTAATCTTCTATAGCTGATCGATTTCCCATTTATTAAAATTAAAGTTTAATAACTCCAGACGACTTCTCAAGTAATTTCGTTTGCCTCATTAAACGAATATATTTGCTCTTAAGTCCTGCGTTGGAACAATTCTCTAGTGAATGCCTATAGCAATTTAGAAAAATAATTCAGTTCGATTATATTAAACTGAAAGCCGGCTTCACAAGATTACTCTACCTTTCTTTCCAAACATTTCTCGAATATTATTTGTGAGGTGGCTTGTAAAGAATTTCTCTCGTTTATCATAAGTTGATTTAAGGCTAACAGATGTAGAAAAGTCGATCGAGGTTATTGAAAACACTCGTGTTATGATACATTATACGAGGACATTACTGATTCGACCCATAAAGATAAAATTCTCGAAGAATGGGTGAAATCACCGTGAAAAATGTCTTTATGTTTCCATTCTACTGTTCTTTAACCGTTTGAGTTTCATGTCGAAGAAAAATCTTCCAGACAGGTGTTTACCTGTTTCCCGGGGAAAAAATTCTTCCTTATTCTGCGGTTATTTTTATTGCCATTAATACTATTTATTGTAAGTCTGGGAAGGAGAAACTTGTTTTTTCCTTCTTCATTTAAAAGTTATCTAGAAAATGGCTTGTTATTTCCATCTTCCGTATTTTCATAATGTAATACAATCGGTCAAGATTTCTAATTATCCAACTTAATAGATGTTATCAGAATTTAACTTTACAAATTTTCCTCTCAAAATAAAATAAAAACTGTTCTGTTTTGATTACCAAATAAATTGAACATGCATCTCGTTTTCCCTGTGAGTAATTTACTCAAAGTCCTCACGTTGCGGTTAAGAGGTAGACACGAGCTCGGGCTTAGACCTCTTTATCTGACAGTGTTCAAACAAACGGGATGCATTGGCTGTGGTTAACGGACTTTTATTTCGGGCCGAAACAGAGCCAAAAGCGATTATTATAAAAAACGATACTCTCACCATTTAAGGCTTTCCTAAAACAATGAATAGGGCTAAATAAACTCTTCTAAAGGTTTTGAAATTAATAAATATCGAATTAAAAGAATATTGCTGAAAAAGGTAACAGTTTTTATTGCTCTATATTTTTCGTAACCCAACCAATCAAGTTAAATGGCTTTAATAGAAAATATTTGATAATTATATTTTTTTTTCTTGTACAAGTACTTTATTTGTGCATTATTTATAGGAAAGGGAGGATACAGATGAATCAAAGAAATAAGAATAAATATAATTTAAACAGTTCTGATATCGGAAAAACTTGTATTTTCAATCTAAAATCGAATTTTCATTGATTTTTTGGTTCTAGATTTTACAACATGATTTAGAGGAAGCAGAGTTTAATTATATTCAATCTCTCGACATTTATTAGAAGACTTTCAATTCTTTCTTTTACAAAACTAAAGTTGATTTCGGAAAATACAGAATTTTTTCTGTTTAATTCTTTAACCTTTATTATAAAAAGATCATATTAAATCTGCCATAAAGGGGGAATTAAATCTGCCGCTAAAGAGGAAGGGATTTCAAAGCGGAATTAAAATTAGTTTTAGGTTCTCTAAAATATCTTTACTTTTCTTAATTCCAACGCTTTATAGTTTTTTCAGTTCAATTACCAAACTTGATTCATCCGAGATTACGTCTCTATGGTTAACAAATCTGTAATATTTTTTAATAATTATTTGGTCGATTATCTTATTCTTTAAGCATTTGTTTGTGTTCTCACGATCCATTTTTTATTAATTTATATAAATCTTTCACATTTTTCCCAGCTCCTGATTTTAAAATTCCCATGATTTAAATTTAGAATTTGACCCATTTAGATGATTATTTTGCAAAGATCAGATGCAATAAGATTTTAAGAAAATAAGCGTATGATAAAATAAGGAATTTTCCGTAGAAGATTATAGCTTGAATATTCATATATGTATTTGAAAGTAAAAAGGTATATACTTAATATTCGCTATTGGCGAGAATGTGCGTATATATTATGAATATTAGTAACGAAAAGGTAGGGTTTGAAAAATTAATTTTCACAATCTTTCAACTCGACAGCTACTATTAATAAAAATAACTTGTATTTAACGTATGATTTTTCGAAAAATATCAAGTAATTAAGCTAAAGATTTTATTAAAGTAAATAAATCAATGTTTTTGTTGAACTAATTATAAATATTATTTCTTAAATATTCTTTTACAAGACTTGTATTTATCCATTATCTCATCCTTTTATCTCATAAATTCTACAGTTAATATTTTCAAGACGCGACTAAATAGATAAAAAAATTTTAATCGCGATTTCTCATGAAACGTAGATTTAACTACTTTCTGATACGAGTAGACCTTCAGAAACGCGTCACCATTAGCCACCTGGAACAGAAACCCATTATTAAAAAAAAATTCTCACAAACCTCATTTCTATTCTTTACTTCCAAAGTATATGATTGTTGATTTCGCAATGACCAGCGTTGTTTTCTTCGAGTCATGGGTTAGAGCCCCGATGCCACAAAGACCCGCCATATAGCGGGGCTGGTGCACGTTAAATCAGGTTGCGATCGCAAGTCCTTCCTTGGCGTAGTGTAGAAGTTTGGAAAGGGAGGAGCCACCTCAGGTGTTATTCTCATCACTTAACCGAGACTCAAATTACGAGGTCCTTCGCCAATAGCCTTCGAATGAATTGCGTTGTTTTCTGTAAGGGTATGTGTCTTATGTTATGATAGATCTTCGAATGTACTACAGCCTGCAATAGCCGATTGGTCATATTCGCGAGCTCACGGACGGCGTTGTTTCCGTCGAGTCATGGGTTCTATTCCTGGTTCCACGAAAGATTCACCATGTAGTGGAACTAACGCATTTTAAATCTTTTGAGGCTCAAAAGCCCACGCGTTGGATGGTGTCGCAGTTAGAAAAGTCGGGTGTCGTCCATATGACTTGATAGAGGCTGAAGATATCGAGTTCCATTGTCATTAGCCCTCTAAGTGAGACGTTAATAATCAATCGAATACACTACTATATGATTCCTCACTACTATATGATTATTCACTACTATATGATTAGTCTCAATGAATGGGTAATTCTCCTAATTTTGGAGATCGGTTGAGAACGAATATGAAGTATATAATGTTTTTAAGTAAGTTTTTAGTAAAGAAATTAAAACAATGCTGTGGAAAGAGGTAATACACTCAGGGAAAATGAAAATATTTATTCAATTCAAATGATTTA
>BMAW01004336.1:3243-15333 GCA_019974015.1 Nephila pilipes
ATATATATATATATATATATATATATATATATATATATATATATATAATTTAAAAGATCTAATTCATATCCAAATACATTTTCGTTATTTACTTTTTTTCTTCTTCAATTTTTTATTTATCTAACTCCTACTTCTTGAAATTTAATTCATAAAGGTGGCAATAAAAAAATTGAATGATTCTTATATTGCTGCATATTGAGAAAATAGTCTAGGGTATATTCATGTTTCCTGAAAGAATTTGATCTCAATTTTATTCGGCTGTGGGACTTTGCATATTCTCGATTTTCAAACAATGTATTCTTAATATTAAGATCATGATCTTCATGGACGATGAATGCAAATTCAAGTCTGATTCCCCCAAAGAACGTTTAATGGAATCATTCTGTAAATACGAGAGTGAACCAAAAATAAATGACAATTTTCACTCAATAACCTTATTTCCACGCAAGAATTACTCATAAATATTTTATAGAAGTCCCTTGCTTGATTACGAACTTACGGTTCCATACAATCAACTTCTGTATCCTGTCTGCGTAGGTCTTTGGTTGTCCATGAAGTCAAGTCTGTACCTCGTCACACGACTTGAACCGACAATCATACGATGTCTCCTTCGAAAGACTGAATATGCGTAATTCGATGGCTTTATATAAGAGTTGTATGGAAGGCGGGAAGTCGTCTAAAAGTCAAGTCGATGCATAGTGTTATCTATCGTAATGTCTACCGACACACAATTTCAACTCGATGCACAATACGCTACCCTTACATTATTGTGGAACACCCCTTTGACCATAGTCCTCGTCATTTTTGACTTTTTTAATTGCTGTTTCATTCGCAAAAACGCAAAAATATCTTCGGTTAATATATACCTTCTTATATTTGAGGGTTAAATACTTCACGTGGATGATATTGAAACCACGAGATAAATTTTATATAGTCCATTGCATAGCTCTATTACCACAATAATTGAAAATCTTATATCGGATTCGTAATGGAAGTTTATTGAATGGTTATCATTGATCTATTCAATTTTCCTCAGATGACGCGACTTATCGAAATTTTTTCGTTCTCATTAGAGTACACTCTTGATAATGTGGCAAGAACCGAAAGCACAGATTACCGTAAACGCTGGATTACCGAAAAATCACTCAGAATAACGCGTTTAAACAGTAAAAATTGGTGTAACTGCATAAAATTTAAAGCAATGCTTTCAAATAAAATGTCAAATACTCGAAAGAACTGAAACTACAAAAAAAATGTTCTGTCTTGAACTGAAAGTTTAAGTTAGTCTATTGGAATGGAAGGCATAAAATAATTTTCTATGACTAGTCAGCCTGTACAAAAAACGCCGGATTAATGGCAGGGCCGGAAAAGTGAAGTGGCTAATTATAAAGGAAGTGTATGTACTGAACTTTGTTACCCTCTTCCATCATCTTGAACGCTCAAAATGATATTTTCATTTATGGTTATGATTATTCACACTTCTTTTCCAACATAAATTACGTAATTAGGTATCAGTTTTATTTTATCACTCAAACATGTTATTATTTCTCTTACAGCACCTAAGGAGTGTCTACAAAGCAGTTTCCGTTGTCACAATACCAAATGTGTTTCGATAGCCGCTTATTGCGATTACAAAGATGATTGCGGAGATTTATCAGATGAGTCTAGATGCGGTAAGCACGCAACCTGTTTCATCTCATTTCAAGCTAAATTGTTTGTAAAAATTAAAATACGGCGTATAATGCCCGCTGATTTACCTGTCATCATAAGTCTAATAATACAGTGTCTAACTTACACAATCAAATGGAGAGGAAGAAAGATGATAACTAAGTTCGACTTATTGATATTTCTTAAATCATAAATGTGCTCTCTCTTCGTCTATTTTACTTCATCTCATTCGTAATCGAGTATAACGCCAATATTAAAGATCAGTCTATCTGGCGTACTTGGATTCGAAGGAGTTAACTTATAATATGGAATTCTTCTATCTTAAAACTAAGAATTTAGAAATTAACAAGGTCGAAAGATCGTATAGTGGTGAAAGAATGAGCTCCGATCAAGCTGAGTATTAAACAGAATGAATAACAAATAGAATTACTCAATGAAAAGTCCATCATTTGGTGCATTCATTAAGTTTATTGAAACAAATAGATAGAAAGTTGATGTTTAAGTAGCTGAAAATGACACACTTGAGAGATGCGATACGTGGAGATACTGGTGATTTGATTAGTGATACGTATTGTGGTGATTCGGTGTGTGGGGGGGTTACACGAGAGTGAAATATATGTCGTGAGTATCCAATGAAACTATATAAGTTTCTGTAGAATATTGGCGAGAAATCTCTTTTAAATACTTCACCGTGAGGGATAAAATGTCACCACAAAAAGAAAGTAAACACTCTTTCCTCCCCACTAAGCTTATGACACATTCTAGCACATTAATAATCCTCTAAGTATAAGGACCTTCTACGAGTCTTTCAACCACTAATTCAAATAGTGTAAGAAGGACCATTCCAAATTAAAACTCGCTGCTCTATGATCGTAAGGACCGCTTATCATTTGCGAGTACTAGAGATTCAAGAGATTTGCTTCGCTCTTATTCCCCCGAGAGAGAGGGAGAATTGCTCGATAATCATTTAAAATAGTGCACACACCCTATTAATTTTTTTAACTTCACAACCAAATCATTACTTCTAACTTTCCAACCTCTCTTATATTCAGTTTAGCTTCGCTAATACATGCGTTTCTTCTACTTAGATTATTACAATTCAATATTTTAATAATTTGCAGTAATTTCGTTTCAAGTGGTTGGTTTTAGATATTGTTTCAATTCACTTCATAAAAAGTCTCAAAGGCTAGTGAAGAGAGAATCGTAGATAGACCAACGTTAGAGGTGAACAAAATGATCAAAAGAAATAATTTTAAATACAGAAATCGAATACAGAAAAATTGTTCAATCTTTAATTTATTTACGAACAGTATAGCTTTAAAGTTAAATAAAATCGACTTTGTATCATTTCAGCATTTCATTAAATAATGTTCAATAAAAAAAAATTATACGCTAATTCTAATAAACAATAATTTTTTTGTAATATTGAATCATAAATTTTTATATATATTAAAAGATTATGATTTATAATATATATATATATATATTATAAATCATAATTTTATATAAATATTTTAAATTTTTATATATATTATGTTATTTTTATAAAAAATTGTGAGATTTTTTTAAATTTAAATTAAAAAGCTGAGTCTTCATTTTGAATATTCTCTTTTATTTATTATAGGTAATTTTCTAATGCATTTAGATCATCAATATTTTATACTAATCTTCACAGAAAATGTAATAAATTTAATAACGCAATATAACCTACAGAATGTCTTAGCTCTAGGATTACAAATTTCTAGAAGTGGTAGGGTACACCCAGACGATTTGTAATGCTGGATTGACAATATTTGACAGATGCATGACATGTCGTTGCATGAGCACGACTTCCCCGAGCATTATTTCAGATACTCTTCATTCGACACACTGCCGCAGCAGTAGAAGATACGTTATATGAACGGGGAACTAGCGGGTGTATATTTTGCATACTCAGCTGTGGTGTGCAATGCATGTGCCACATAGTGGTTGTAAGTGCAACGGTATTTGATGAGGAACACTCACATCCTAAACTCTTAGAACACTTATCCATTACAATTGTGATATTCGTAACCATCAACAGAGGATCCGCCATGGTGGCTTGGTGCATTGCCTTCCTCGATCTTCTGATTTATCATGTCTTGATTATTTCTTCTGCGGCTTAGCAAATCATTGGTCCATTAGCAAATCAAATTTCCGTTGACAGCCTGAGTATCTGGTTACACTCATCACACTAGCTTATGGAGAAGTTTGAGTCACTTCCGAAATCTTGGTGAATGTCCAAACTTTCATGCATCAAGATATGAGGCCTGCATCACAGCTCGTTGATAGCTACTTGAACTCCTCCTTTAACTTGTATGTAGTTGACTATATTACTTTTGTTGATGTTTATTGAATAATACTTACGATAATATTTAGTCTTGAATAATAAATTTTCTATTACATGGAGTGTCTTTTCTTATCTTGTGTTTTTCGCGTACAATACCACTTACACATGTCATTTCCGAACCAACAATACTATGCGATTCCGAGTCATCTATATGTAACTTATTCCTCTTAAAAGTTTGTAATCCTAGTGTTGAGACATCCAGTACAATCAGTGCAGTATATTTAATAATGCATTCACAGTTACCTTAATTTGATCATATAACTGATATTTTAGAATTCTTTTAGAACACCGTGAATGTTTGGAAGGAGAATTTCAGTGCCGAAATGGACAGTGTATTCCAGAAGAACAGCGTTGTGATCTTTTACCCAATTGTTATGACAAATCAGATGAGCATGACTGTAAAGGTAAAAAAAAAAATTAACTAAAATCATGAATAGAGCATGTTATTCATAATTTACATAAAATCTTAGAAACCTTTTTATAAAAAAGGAAATGATTCCTTTTTTACATAAATTCATAATTTAATTATTTCCGATGTCTAATATTTCATTTGATATCTTAAATATATATTTTTTAAAACTTGTACTTTAAAATTATACCTATATAATAATACCTGATTGTTAATAACACTTTTTTTCTAAAACAAATATCTCTCTTAAATTTAGAAAAATACAGAGACTTGAAAATGTATGCGAAAGAGTTGTATTTTGTTTCAAAGAAAAACTAACGGAAAATTTCCACTTTCTTTCGAATCAAAGTTTTGAGTTAATTGACAACATACACATAAAAAATGCATATCGAGAGTTCACAGAAGTAGAGTCTTAAGAAACCTTATAATCCAGGAAAATTATAAGGTAAACAATGTCTCAAAATTGTTTCAAGAGTCAAGGGTCATTACAATCATTCTATTTATCAACTGATACGTGAAATAATCGTTCTCAATATTTCACAAACTTCTTTACAAATAAAAGTTACATCGGCATTATCCGATTCATCCTTTAGTGAATGCAATAAGATGCGAATCTGGCAGTAATAATACACTGTCCAAGACAAAATTACAATTACTGAACAATTATTTTTCAGTAATTCTATTTTACAAATCAGTTATGAATACAAGTACAGATCACCATTTATTAAAACAAATATATATTCCATTACAAGCGAAAATCAATAAAATTATATAAAATTCATTCCACACAAAATATTTTAAGTAGTGGATCATTTTACTGAAAATTCTCTGATTATAAAATGCGGGAGACGTTTATTTAATGACGTCACAAGACAGACTGATTGCATGAAAAGAAAAAATGACGGTCATTTAGTAGCATGCTACTCTTTTGGAATTCTGATAACAATCCTAAGTAAGCAGCATCATTTGATGAGAATATTTTGGTGAATTCATTCCCTAACTATTGTGTACAAACTTTTATTTCAGGATTTTGTAACCCCAACAGTACTTTTCAGTGCTATGATGGAACGTGCATTCCACGTTATACTTTATGTGATGGTCACAGAGATTGCCCAGGAAAATACCATGAAGACGAGCAATATGGATGCTGTAAGACATTTGCTTTTCATTGTTTGTATCTGAGGAATAACAGATAACTAACGTCAAAAGAAAAAAAAGAGACTAATCTCAATGTTATCGTTACAGCATCCGTATTGTGTAACACTACAATATGGATGTTGTAACGGTATTCAGTACCATAAAAAACTTGAATTTTCGGATTTAAATAACATATAAACAGTTAGAATACCCCAAACACATTCATAGCTCTGAAATTGGTGTTTTCAGCAAACACAGAAGCTCAGATTAAAAGTTATATTTTAAAAACTGTATATTTAATATTTAAAATCTTATTTCAGCAGAAAACATACGATAAAATCGCTAAAAGAGAAATTAAACAAAATGTTAAGAATGCTCGTATTTTATCAACATGTGTATGCTTGTGTAACATTACAGATTCAAAATTATGTGAACTTGAGTTTAAGATGACAAATTTATTGGCAAATTTATAGTGATCAACATGCATATGCCATTAATGTAATACAAATAATTATGACAACATAAATATCGGTAGACTGTTTGCTGTAAGTTCTGCGTGTGCACTCTAATGCGGTAAAAGTCCAGAAAATGGTAGTTGCACTATCTGAAGCGAGACCTAAAACACGCCGTGTGTCCACTAAAGCTCTGTTATGGCGTCTTCCCACGCAAAGCGTTTCTTTCGCCCGGCGGAATGTCACTCCGCCAGTAGCAGCGCTCCATGGTGGTGAGGTGGATCCCATTCTATGGCCGCATTCTGAGCGATGAGTCACGTTCCGGATATCTCTGTTTCATATATATATATATATATATACTCATTGTTTGTTTCACGCGTATTAAAAGTGCTATGAATTTTTAAAATTGAACAATAAATATTTCTTTGAATTCTTTTATTTTTCTTTCGATAAACGTTAATGTTTTCTCTTACATTATTAAGAATATTTTATAATAATTCTAGCAAGAAGAGAAGATCGTGAAGGGCGACATGAAGAAAATAAACTATGTTCCCAAAGAAGTAAGTTTCCCCACTTTATTCTATTATTTTGTAATACTAATTCATTTTTAAAATTGATATGTAGATCTCCTTTGACACATGGTCTGTCCTTGATGTCAATTATTAGAAAATTTTGCTCCTCTTAAGCTTTACTTCTTTGAAATAAATTTCATACTTATGATTGTCATATTTTAAAATAATAACAAGTATTAGATCATCGGATTTATACGTTTTAGCGAAATGGTATTTTTAACATGAATTAAAATCTTATTTGATCCTCATTCGTTTTTCAATTTTACTTATTTTTCCTCTAACATGAAAATGCACAAATAATGTGTTAAAATAATAGTTATATCTAATATAATGTATGTATGAGACAATTTATAGATGTGTGTTTTTGAATAATTCAACATTTAAAGTTAATTTATAATTAAACAATTTATGCAACTATGTACATGGAAAGTAATTGGCACCGTATAGAACATAAATAATAGCAAATATTATAAAGAACGACCATACGCCCATTGCAATAGTTGTATAACGAATTCCTTTGTCTCCATTGCATGAGGAATATTTTCCTCCTCATTACAATTTTAGGTGTAATCCATTAACGTGGTAGCACTACCAATGATGCCTCATAATTCGAAGTAAATTCACACAAAAATATATAAATAGTAAATTGTGAATTCGAATAAAAATTCTGTATTGAGGTAAAAAATAAGCTATTTGCAGAGTTACAGGTAATTTACTGTTGTTTTTCCAACATCATCGTGGTATCTACATTCAATAAGAGACTTTTGCGAGTCATAGTTTTATATTACAAGGGAGGAGGAAGAGTTCAAAAGAGAGTGACATCATCGCTTTATTGGCGCGCACATGGTTCTCTTGTACACTACGAGTTGAATTACATTGGTAAACACTGAAGTTCTGGGGCCGGAGGGAAGAAGCAAGAAACGTTTGACACAAGATAAGAGCAGAAATACGCCATGGCAAAACATATCCAACAGTTAATATGAACAAAATTAACACATATTTGCAAATTTCTTTGTAGAAGTGATTTTAAGCAGTAGTAAAGAAAGTTTTTCTGTGTTTATTCTGTTTTGGTTTTTTTTCTCAATAACTTTTCACTTAATGTGGAAAATTATATTGCATAAATGAAGGAGTTCTAATTAACTTACATATTTTGGAACCAAAAAAGTTTGGTATCATGTGAAATAATATGTAAATAAAAAAAAAATTACTAACGTCATATATATACACACGAGCTATTTTTTCTTCGAGCACCTGAGTGAACCAGTGACCCTGAAGTTCGTATCAGTTTTATAAACAAAAAACATTGCTTTAATAGGTTTGAAGCATTCTGTAAACGTGTTATGAGAAGATGGTTTCTGATTGTTTGATAATACAGGAGTTGAATTCCAATTGGTTGTTGGGTAATGGAGAAAAAGAGTAAGTTTTGAAAGGAAATTTGATGTAACTCGGCAGAAACATACGTTGCTATAGGAAGCTATCCGATTGGCTGGTCGCTTGCAAAGAGAAGTGGAGTGTCTCTAGTAGTTGCCCCAGGTGGATAATATTTTGTAAGAGGAATAAGCATATGGAGAAAATGCAAGGTAGTAATACACACCTAGAGTATTAAAAAAAAGAATTTAAAAAATGGAAATGAAAGAAATTAAGAGAGAAAATTAGTTAAAAATTAAGATTTATTAGGGAGGCTGAAAAGAATCGAGAAGGCTTTCTTGGTCTTTTAAAGTTTGGTAGAGCAACGTGATCTTCAAGATTTGATATGTTAAGATTTTTTAATTTTCAGAATAAAGAAGTTGATTGAGATTTTTTGGCTCTTTTTTCCCGAATAGAAAATAATTTAAGTGCTTTCTTGATTTCTGAGTTTCTTATATACTATTATTTTCAGAATTTTCTAGAAATTTAAAATTTGATTTAGCCCACATGAAACTCGTATAAGAAAATATTGGATATAAGATGGAGGTATACAGAAACTACTTATTTTCTATAATCAGTTTAGAGTCCCGTCAAATTAAGTGTTAGATTATGCATTTCATTTCTTGGAACTTTTCTCAAGTTTGCGTACTATGCTGTTTCCTTGTTAGTGTTTTAATTAATGTTAACTATTCCTAAGAAATTTGGTTGATTTGACCGGGAGATATTAGTATACAAAGCATGGGAGGAGGAATTGATTTCTTTTTCCTGCATAAAAAAAGGACCACTAGCGATTTTTCAACATAATTTTTATTTTCCCTAATTAAAAAAAATTCGAAAAGGATTATATGTTTACTTAGAGCAAATATTACTCAACTAGGATTTTTCGAAAGATACAAATGCAACTGCGTCATCAGCATACATGTTTAATGATGTCGTTATGTATTGGGGAATGTCATTCATATCTAAATTGAATAAATATGGTCCTAATAAAGAACCTTGAGTGACCCTGATAAGGTTTCTGGGGTATAAGTGTTGTAATAAATAAATGTGTAATGTATACTTGTAGGCAAATTATTCAAATTATTATACTCCACTTAAAATAACATTTATTTTACTAGTTTACTAATTCTTTACATTTTTGCTAAAATGATAATATTCCTGCTCTAGTAATAACATCTAAGAAATAAAATTATTCTTATTTAATCACTTACTTTCTTAACAATATTTAATAATTTTCTAAAGTATATGCTCTCTTTTAGTTATTACCAAAGCTACGAGTTTATCTCTTTGCAATCTGAGGCAATGAATTTTAAAATATTTCTCAGCTTTCTTTTCGTCATTTAAAGATTTTCATGAGCATATAAGCGATAATATTATCCAACATTGCCCTGGTATTTATAGATAATATAACTTCCATTAGTATATTATTCCAAATAATTGAAACCCTTTGATAATAAATGTGCTGTAATATCATATTTCCTTTGTTTAAATTATATTTGGAACCTGTATTTATTTCATTATTTTCAAAATTAAAATACTCTTATAATTTCTTAATGGACTGTATTGCTTTCTTAATATTTCTTTATAAATTTAAATAAATTATTTTATTTCAACTTTATTGTTTGAATGAAATTTTTTCATAATTTTTTCTTTTCTTCTAAGACAGGAAGACTTGTCTGGACCTGTATACTTTAGACAATATTCGACAAAGTGGTTACTATACGATCGACCCCGATGGGTCAGATGGTCCAATAACAGCTTTCACAGTGTATTGCCGCATGGGACGTTCCCTAGACGATGTAGTGACCATTGTGCACCATGATTCGGAAGAAAGCATTTTCGTCCGTTCCAACAGAGATGGACCAGGCAGTTACAGTAGAATCTTAGTGTATTTCATTGGCATGGACAAGATCAAAGCTCTTACTAATGCCTCTAGGTACTGTCGCCAAGAAATCAGCTGGAACTGCGTTGGTACGGGATTCCACTTCGATTCTGGCAAACCCTCGAGTTGGTGGGTCTCTTGGGATGGCAAACCTCAGTACATGTGGGGTGGTGCAAAGAGGAATAACACGTGTGGTTGCGCTGGATATGGATGTAAAAATCCTAATTTTACTTGCAATTGCGACAGTGCTCCTAGATTCTCATGGGATAAGGATGAAGGTTATTTGGAAGACAAAGAAACATTGCCGATCAGTGAGGTAAGTATAAATTGATGATTTAAAATATTAATGCAGTCTTGAATAAAAGAAATATATATAAGAGAATGACTAAAAACGCGCCTTTGTTTGACGACAGATGGCGTCAGTAAAGAAAGGTTGTGTTACCGCTACCTGTTAAATGGATCCAAAACAATTTGACTCTGATTTATGGGTTAGTTTTGATTTGGTGGCCATTTGACGCCAAATAACTTACCAATATTCCAATAGGTAGTTTCCGTTGATTTTGCACCAAGGAAGGTGAAGATGGGCTTGTCTCCCGGAAACGTCATGGCTATTATTTCTTAGGACGCGTAAGGTAGCGTTCTTATGGACTTATTAGAAAAAGATAAAAAGATCACAAGACAAAACTACAGTTATCCAATTTCCCTTTCCTAACAAGGAAGCTTTTTGAGCCACCCTCCTAAATTTCCAGATGATAGAGTGGTAAACCATATGACTATGTGATATATTTTTTCTTACAAAATTCAACTGGCCCTGTTATCTTAAGTATATGATACAGAATAAAACTCAATAAAATTTTATAAATGTATATTACTAATATTTAATATGGAAAAAGTAAATTATAATAAATATAATTACCTTTAAAAGAATTCAAGATGTGTAATAAAGTATTCGAAACACAGTCGTGATATGATGGGATATAATATGCGTTACAGAAAGGTCGGAAAATAACGCCCGCTGTAGTATTGTTAAAACTTTTTATAAAATCAATTAACTAATAATTTTTTTCTGATTACTTTAAAAAAAGAACCAAATGTGCATTTAGTTTGCCATATTAATTTCGCGTTGTTTGGATCGAAGGATTTCTCGTTTGAATGATTTAGAAATTATTAAAAAAAACGAAACTGGCGTTTTTTATCCCAATTTTCAAAAATTCTCTAAAAATCAGTTTATTTTTTCCTACGTTAAAAAATATTTTTGTCTTTTTAAAAAGATTACTAGTTACTTGTAAGATTACTATTTATATCATTCAAATAGTAATTTTACAAGGTATCACCTTATAGCTAAGCCATAAAGCAAACAAAACAATCGTTTTCACATTATTGAGGTATATTTTTTAAATCATGAAAGAGAATTATTAAAATAGTTTTTAAAATTTTAGTTTCTGGGAAAGAAATGAAAAACGAAAAGCTTTAAATTAATTAACTATTCTTTTTATTTATCATTATTATTTTGCTATATATTTACTATTGTGGATCATTTACAGCTACATTTAAGTGAATTTGAACTGATAAACATAATAGCCAAGACTTTTTGTCTATTTAATGATTTCCTGTTTCTAGTATATCATCCCCTAAAAAATCTTTAAATGTCTTTTTTATTTCAAGAATTGTCAAAACATTTTTATATCTATTTCATTATAGTTTTGAAAAGATAAATACGCATGAAAAGGTTCCATAAAATAAGAATATTTTCAAACAGAATTTTTTAAAATCATTCAGAAGGGGGAAATATTTATGATTTTGAAACATTGAGCAAAATTCTTCCTAATAATCAAATTGAAATACTTTTTCAAAAAAATTTAAATATTTGTTAAAATTCAAATATCTACAACTATTTAAATATTTTCGAAGTTAAATATTTCGATAAATTAACTGAATATAGGTCTCAGAATACTAGATATATGAATAACAATTACTTAATACATTAATATCTACAATACGAAAAACTGCTATAGATCTAAGGAGAAAAACGCTATATTTTTCACGTGAAGCTTGCATGATTCATACGGGCCGAGCAAATACATTACCTCTGAGTTGCATTTGTTTCAAGTGGTGGTTAACGCGTTTATATATTTAGGTATCAACTTCATATTTCATTGCTTTTCAGGTGAGATTTGGTTTTACATTTAAAACAG
>BMAW01004344.1:0-92028 GCA_019974015.1 Nephila pilipes
AAATTAAGACATTTCATCATGAATATTTACAAGATTATTCTAAATCGAGATGATGATGCAAGTTTCGGCAAAATTTAAAAGAATTTATTGATTCATTCAAGTGATTTATTAATTTTTTTTGGTAAAGCGTTCAAAAGTGTAGGTAACAGGGGGTAAAGGCTCAACAGTAGGGCAAGTACCTATTATTTATTGATCATTTTTACAAAATGTAATAAAAATATTTGTGCAATAAGAAAATGGCTTTCTTATTACACTAGATTAAGAATAAGGTTAATAGTTTAATTAAAATCTAATTTAAAGTTCTCTTTTACACTTTTTATTTAATATATGCAATTTTATTTGCATATTGTTTAATATACATAGTACTGGCTTTTAATCATTGAAAAATATGAAAATATTCAATTTTTACAAACAATGTAACAATTATTGGAGCGATTCAAATTTTATAGACCCCTTGTATGCTAGAATGGTTCAAGAAGTACTAGTTTTTGATAACAGATGGCGTTACTATAGAAAACTGAAGTTCCCATTTTATACTGCCATCAGATGAATGAAACGAAAACAAATTTGACACCGATTCATAGGTTAGTGTTAATTTGGAAGCCATTTACTGTCAAATCAAAATTTAATTCGTGCCTTAACGAGTTGTCATCATCATTTCATGACAGTGTTGATTCGACTTGGATTTATCATCATCACACTCAAGTAACCAAACAACAATCAAAATAATAGATTACTCATGATGAATCCACTCCAAAGAAGGTAAAGACATTCGCTTCGGCTGGAAAATGTATGATGATGACATTCAGGAATGCGAAGTCGTCATGCACATAGACTTCTTAGAAAAAGAGATAATGACCGTTGGACAATACTAATATGAGTTACCTCAAAGGTACAAGGTTAATTTTTGGGCCACCCTTGCCCCAAATATGTTTGTGTCTTTTTAGCCTGCTAAATGAATTAAAATAAGTTCATTTCCTATACATAAAAAAACTCAAATGGAAGGTGAAACAATAATATGCAACGAACAGTGGGAACGAGCAAAATATGGAAGTAGCGAGCTATAGCACAACGACGTTATTATTTTTTCTTACAGGAATAGCAAGAAAGCTATCTTTGTGTGATATTTTAATAAGTTTTCAAAATCAACGTTGCTTTGAATTCGATACAAAGAAGCACACGCAATTAGTCTTACACAGACTTTGAATATGAAGTCGTTTTTCAAGCGCGATAGCTGAAATTTTTCTTCTTCCCGCAAACTTCTGCAACGAGCTGGGGCACAGTGATATTACTGTTTCGTTCACAGAAAGGTCAGAAAAATATTTTTGGGTGATATTCTAATGCGTGTATGACCCAAAATAGTCCATCTTGAAACAGATTCAAACCTTTCCTTAAGACATTTCCGACAGCTTGTTACACATTATACTGCATAGAAACCTCAGCTTGTATGATAAAACATTTTGAATCCACTACATTGTCTCCTATCTTTCGAAAGAGTCTGTTAAATTGTAACAAAAAACACGTCTGCCATATTATATAAGAACGGCGTTCTTTAATCTTTAAACATAAGTCCAGATTCAATGTAGAATGTGATTATCGAAGTGTTCTGAACCGGAAAGATCAAAATATCAATTACCACCAATCCAATAGTGTTCAAATGCACAGTTACAGAATAGATAGAATGCTGATACGCCCTATAATTACTTCAGAAGGCAACTACCCCTTATATGTGCTCAATATAGGAATTCGGAATAATCAAAAATTTTGAAAAGAAATTCAGTAATAATATATGAGACCCTATACTGTTGGTATCGAAGAAAGGTTTATTCTAATGGGTATTTGTGCTTGACCACATTAAGCTAGACTTTATAATCAGTATCTTCTTTGGATTGAATGAATAAAGTAACCATCACCTTCATCTGATTTGAATCTGATAACAGCTTAATAGGTAGCATAATTAGAAATGTCGGAAAATTAAAAGAAAAAAGAATAATTTATTTTTAAATTCAAAAAGACTTTTTACTAACCAATAAGCCTCATTCACTTGAACACACTTGTACATACGCGTTTCCAACAAACTAATTCCTCTTTCAAAAAATGTGAGGTTTGTGGGAGTCATAGTCTGTAAAAAATGTTTATGCTTCTGTCCTAATTCGAAAGGTAATGGAGCAAACTGCGAAATAAATGGTAATCCGTTTGTGAAAGAGAAGAGCAGAGAGTGAGCCATGATCTTCTTGCCGAATACGTTAAGATTTTGTATGGTTATTTGCGCCACATGGAACCATGCGGTATCATGGAGGAGTAAGAATATATTTCTGTTGCTTAATGCAAGGTCTATTTTGACAAGTTTTCTATACATTTTTCCAGTTTTACAGTAAAATAATTCATTAGATATTGTTTGTCCAGATCTTAAAAAATGAAAAACGGGCGATACCCCTTGTACTTTCCCATATTATCAGCATAACATTTACGCTATGTAGAGCTGGCTTTTATGTATACCGTATATGTTTACAGCCGCTAACCCACAATACCTCTTGCTTTCTGTTGTCAAAGGCAACTCATTTCTTGCAGTAAGTTATAATTCTTCGCAGAAAAATTGTCCTGTTGTTCCTTAAATAAAGCGAACTGTAAGTTTCAAATCTTCTCTACATTTACTGATCACCCAATCTTGTGGAACCATATATTGAGCTCTTTAACCTTTCCAGTGTTCGTGAGATAATACCGATGACTCAGCTTTAACTTTTGAGTATACTTCTAAACCATTTCAATAATTAGTTAGCAAATGATATTTTTCTCGACATAATACAATGGCAAAGAAGTTTCAATCCGATTCAAGTCCTTAACCTAATCCATTAAATTAATTGCAACAAAGATTCCTCTAATAGGTGTACTCACTTATTTAACATGATTTCCGTAACGGACCGACTTTTCCAATCATACATTGTAGTTCGAAGTGGACATTGTAACAGGCTCTCACACAAATTTCCCTTTAACTAACCTTTTGGGCTACTTTATAACGTTATTTGGTTTGGAAATTTCTCCGTGTGAATAATCATGACGTTTGCCAATCAGCATTGCTATATAAGAAGTGTAGTAAATAGGAAATGATCAGATAGAGAGATTAGAGATATTGGCGTGATTAGATGTCAGAGGAAGTAGCGACTTTAATTTGCATACGACATTAGTGCGAGACAGTTAAGATGATATTTTAGTAGTGGCGAATTAACTCATATTCTGCTTGTAAGCATTTATCTCTGAATTGAATCCTGTTTTGCCGCTATTGAGACAAGTAATATTATCAATTATAATCTGCTTTTGGAAGCGATTTATTTAGCGTTCCACATCCTTATTACTAGTTGATTATTGGATTATTCTGAGAATAAAAATAAATCCAGTAACAGATTTTTTTTACTGACTATTTATTGACTGATTATTTATAGCATCTTTATGACTTCGGATTAAGTACCGAAGTGGGGGCGTCACAGCAAATCCAATATTGAAATTCAAAATTTTCGGTTAAAAAATTGTTGCGAAGTACACGATTATTATGTTTGCAAAACTTGTTTTAAAAACTGTGATTATTTAAGTTATAAATTATGTACTGAGTTAAAATATTTATAAATATTATTCATTTTATAGAGCTGTTACGTAATCCTATTCCCCGGCAAGTCTGCCATTTTAAATGTTACTCTAATTACAAATCTGAATATCAACTTAAGTTCTAGTGCAGATAAAGTAATTAAAATGGTTAATTATGCTTCAAAATAGTGTTTATAAATTCCGCAATAAGGTTTATGCTCTCAATCGGTTCCAGGTCATGTGTCGCGAGTACTAACAACATCTATAATATAGCAAAGAATTCGCTTACCGAAATAGAAGGCGAGTAAATCCTCCAAATACTCAAATAATGAGACAGCGTTGGATTCTGGCCTCAGAAATTCACATAGAACCTAAACAAAACTCCCGCATTCTTTACTGTAATCCTCTCTATTCAATTCTCAGTCGCTTCTAAACGACTTGATTATATCTATTCACTCCCCTTCAGTGAAGTTCATTTAATTTGAATAACTATGTTTTATTTGGTTATAATGAATTGAAAATTCAATTATAAAGTCAGAATGGAACTCCAGATGTTATTTAAAGGAGATTTCGTTTAGCCCATGTTATAGAAAGAATATTCAAAAAAAAAAATCTTTATTAAAATCCTTCTATGCAGAATTCTGCAAAGAACACATTTAGACACAAAAGGTGCTAATTTTTTTAAAATTATTATTAAATTATTTAATTAAATATTAAAAGGAAAATAAACAAATCATGTGCATTTTACTCTTCATTTCTCTTTAATTTGAATACAGGTCATCTACGAAATTTTGTAATTGTCTAAAACCATAGCCCTTATCTGTAAATAATATAATAAATAGATATATAAAGAACAGGAATTTCATTAATTTATCCATGTAAATTCAGGAGTTATCTCTCAAAACTTGCTTATACCTTAATATTTAGAAACTCTTGCACATTGCCTGTATTATAAAAAAAAGTGCGCTTAAAATTACTTTTTATGCTACATTCTAATAATAAGTTAGTAGAATATACGTAAAATTTATTACATAAAAATGTTTAAAAACTTAGATTTACTTGCTTTATTCACTTATCAAAAGAATTCGCAATGAAAATCTTACTGCGCTGTATTTTAATATAACGGCTGTTTACACGATGTGTTGTCTGGCATTTGATAAATGAACATACCGCTTAGTTTCCAGAGCTTTCTTAAAAAACATGTATTAAACTTTTTCGAAAACAACTTTTACTTCTCTTTTTTCGTGTATTATCGAGTGCTGTATGTGCATGTGCTTAAGTGACTTTGTATTTAATATTACTTTAAGAAATTCTTATTTGTTTCGAGTAAATAGGATTATAAAACTTCTCTCTCTCTCTCTTTCAATTTTAGTTGTTTCACTTTTTTATGTTAAGCCTCTTATAGAGACTTTAAGATCTGCAACAGCTCTATACATTTTATCAAAAGTTTTATTTTGCTTAGTTCAGTCTTACGATATATTTTTGTAATTTCAAAGTTATTTCTAAAATTCATGAGATAACTAAAGTTTATTTGTTGAAGCTTATGATTTAAGCATTTAGAATTTTAAGAATACCATAGAATGATTTTTATCATTATTCTAAGGAAGTTTATATATATATATATATATATATATATATATATATATATATATATAGGTGTGGATATTAAATAATGAGATTGACGTTGCAACATAAGAAATACTCATACGCCAAGCGACAGACCGACAGCTATTTAGCTTGAGACCTTCTCTTTCGTATGCAGACGTTGAAGATGATTCACGCCCGGACCACCATTCCCCACCAAAATCGGATAACAGTATCGGATAATCGGTAATTAGGTTCGATCTATCCGTCGCTTAAGTATTCGTGCGATTTCTGAGGCTGTAAGATTTGACGAAAATTCCATACGACAAAATTTACATAACAATTTTAATATGCAAAAAGTGTGTGCCAAAATGGTGCCTGAAATTCTCACGTTGGAACAACAAGAAGGGCGCAAAAATATTTGTTCTGACACTTCCAATGCCTTTGAAAATGATCCAAACCAATAAGAAAAGATAATAACGTATGACGATTCGCAGTTTTTTTTTTCTCATTGTCCTGAAACGAAGCGCCATCTTCACAGAAAGCCAAAGAGGTTCGAATGAGCAAATCGAAGTTCAAAGCTCTGATAATGGTTTTCTCAATATTCATGGGATTGTGTACCTTCGCTAGATTCCTGCATGTCAAACTATTAGTCAACATTACTTCCTTAACGTTCTTGCTGACTTCGTGAATGAATAAGGAAAATACAACCCGAATTGTGGAAGAACAAGTTATTCCTTATTGTCTGTCAAGGCGTTTCTAACCGTGAATAGCATCTCAGTGTTAGACCATCCGCTTTATTCACCGGATCTTACGCCATGCGACTTCTATCTGTTTTCTAATGTGAAATCTGCATTAAAAGGAACAAGATTTTATTCCGTTAAAGCTGTGAAAGAGAAAGTGGACACATCCTGAAAGAACTGACAAAAGATTACTTCCATCACAGTTTCGAACAATGGGAAAATTGTAGTATTTACAAGAGTGGATTATATTGAAGATGATAATAAGAATATATGTATAATATCAAAATAAAGTATTTTATAGCGTCAATCTCGTTATTTAATAGCCTCTCCTTGTACATTATATATATATATATATATATATATATATATATATATATATATATATGATAATGGTGATGATTCTGTGGTTGGGAGAGTGGAAGGGGAAGTACGCTATCCCCGTCGTAATTTCACGTACAGTCAAAATAACATTTCTGAACATGAAATCCCAGCATAATTGTGCCAGCCAATTTTAAAAGTATGTATTTTATTGTCTTACATCAAAGTTGTTTGTTGTGTCCAAGTACAGAAACGAACTATCTGTAGTACTGAAAATTTTCAGTTCTCGTGTTGAATTTGGTTCTTGAGTTAATATTTATTTTATTTAGTTTATAAGGACTCAGTAGGCGTGAATAAGAAACGAAATAAAAAAAAAACAGCTAACACTTTCGAACTGGGAAATTGTGCTTCCCTTGTCAATTTTTACTGGATCCGCCACTATATATATATATATATATATATATATATATATGAAATAGTAATATGATGATGATGAAAATAGTAATTCACTAACATAAAGAAATAATTCAAAATAATTAACTTAAATTAAGGTAGGAGCAAATATAAAAAGAAGCAACTTTTTTAAGTTAAATGCAATGAATTTTTTGAAATTATTGAAAAATTAAGAAGAAAACTATTGAATAATTTTTAATTTGTTTAATACATAGAACAAAATAAAAAGAATAAAAATTACTCCACAAAGCATTCACGAAAGAGGTCAATTTACTTAAAGGAATACTAAACCTACAAATAAAGGCAAAAAGATAAAGTTCAACTCATTAATAAGTACAAATATGAAAGCAGGTAACAAAGAATGAAAAACTAATAAAACAAAGAAAAGAAAACCCATAAAGAAAACGAAATATAAAATTTCTAAAATCTTAATCTGAGTTTTGAAAGATTTACTGGTTAAACAATGCTTCACAGATACCAAACAATCCTAACAAAAATGTTATAACTCAAAACGAAAACTCCATGAATTCACAAAATGACAATGTATATACATGTATGTGTTTCATAAACTTAAAAATATATTCAAAATGATGTGTCTCTCTGATATGTTGCTGAAAACTCGACTTACTTTTTCTTATTATTGATTAATAAAACACATTTGACTAATAAACATCTGATATGATTAATAAACATCTGATTGATTAATAAACATCTGATTGATTAATAAACATCTGATTGATTAATAAACATCTGATATGATTAATAAACATCTGATTGATTAATAAACATCTGATTGATTAATAAACATCTGATTGATTAATAAACATAGATATGATTAATTAAATACTTCAAATATATTTATTATGAATAAAGTATTTTAAATAAATCTGTTATAATTAAAACGCTTCAAATACATCTCTTATAAATAAAGCACTTCAAATTAATCCGTTATTAATAATATAACGCAATACTACCTTAGATGTAAAATCTTTCTATTATAAGACAAAAAACAGCGAAATATTTCTATCCCTTCTAAACTTTTTAATGTAAATGGAACTTGACACGATTTATTAAATTATCTAAAACACTCTCCACATGTTAATCACTCCAGAAGTCTGAAAATGAGATAAAACTATCCGTAAAAGTAAAGAACTGAGTGCTTTTTATTGTTCCAGTCAGATTTACATTAATCTTTGCCACAAAAGCCAGAACACAATGAAAAGAATATTACTTTAGAGCATATTTCGAGCTTTAAATTTAATTACTGAAACCATCTCTCCTCATTTTTCAAAGCTTCCATCTAAACATTTTCATATCACATGCATGCTTGAAAAATGTGAAAGTTTCTCTTTTAATCCTGCATACGCCTAACGTATTTTTATTTACACCTTGAGTACAATTAGAGACTCGTTTTTTTTTCTAGTACTTCATCTTAAAAGATTTTCGCATTATCCGCGCACGGTTGAGCGAAACTTGAAAATATTGTTAAAGTTTCAGGATGAAAAAGTGCAGTTTTAATGAATGGAAAGTTCGTGAAATTTATGTTGATGGAACGTTTTTAAACTTAAACTATTCTTGATTCTGCATAAACTCGACAACAAGGACTGTACAATTTGATGCAATATTTTGTTGTATATAAAACTGGTACTGATTATGTTTTTGTTAATTTCTTGAATAAATACAGGATGAGACAAAAGACAATTTATAATTTAAAATGTGAATAAATTTTATACAAGATTTTTTTTTGTTTGTTTGTATTCAAAATTTGAAAATCAAGGTACGAATTTTAATTATCGAAATATACGATACTGATCAAAACGGAAAAAATATCCAATGTTACTCTGCAATTAAGGGTTCCCTTTTTTTTTTTTCTCACAGAAGGAATACACATGTGTATAATTTTCATTTCAGAAGAATGCCTCTGGTCTTGGTCAAGTGTTTTGAGATACAAAGGTTTTTCACAGGTACTTCACGAAATGGATTATGATATGATTGTTTATTTGCGTCGCATGTGAGAATCAATACGAGGATTGTTGGTTAGGCTATTTGAGCAACACGAAGAATATTGACGACGGATCTCGTAATTTTGAACTTCGGTCAAGTGGCGAAGACAATATAAGAGCTGGCACCTCCTTCTTCAAATTTCCATACCACGCCAACGGTTTGACTTAGGACCTTTACCAGATTTAATGTGTATCAGCCCTCCTATATGGTAAATCTTTTGCGGCATTATGTTTCAAACTCACTACTCGACGCAAAACCGCAGGCGGCAGGTTCGCGACAATGAACACTAAGTTACTGCAGCAATTCCACGAAAGACCCCATTCGGCAAGGTCAATTTTGACGGTATAGATTAAGGTCTCCAAACTACAGCCCGCGAGGTTCTCTCATTCGACCCCTGGAGACTTTTTTATTAGAAACCTTTTCTACGGAAAAAATTATGGAAAGTTACGTGTATTCTTCCAAGATGTTTACTGCTTGATCAAGACTTGATTATTTTGATCAGTTTGCCAGTTACGGATGACTGATGCGATGAGGAGGTGTCGGTATCAGTCAGCATTTAATTGCGAAACATGTTGTACTCTATTTTATTTATTGATAATTTCCCTCACATAATTACTTACCAGTGCGTATAAACTATTGAGAACGTCGTTAATTAAACAAGAATTTTATGAATATTCTGAAAAGGAAACATTAAAAGTAACAATCTCTCTACCATAAGTTAATATATTTTCAAACTATATTCAGATAAGTTTTTTAAACGTAAGAAATCATAAGAATTTTTAAAAATAATTTCGGGTCATTTGCAGCTATAATTTCAACGAAATTAGCTCGCTTAATCGGGTGTTTTGACCGATTTTTGTGCAAGATGCTAATAGTTACACTATTTAATTCATGTTGAAGTCACTTTATTTTAGTGCCCACGAGGGCCGAGAAAAATAAACGATGAGTGTCGGCAATTTCAAGAAGAACGGAGTTTCAAATTCTTCATCAAATACGGCGAGAAAGCATTGTGTGGCAACGTAACCGTGACTGTGTTGAAAGAATACAACCTACGGCGTCAACATTGAAGCAAACATCAAGATAAATATGCATAGTCAGAGGGTAAAGTTCATGCCACAAAATTTTTTAAATTACAAAATCAATTCACCTCTCAGAGAACATTGCTTATAGTAAATCCTCAAAATAAAAAAGCATCCTTATCTAAGGCCAGTTATAAAGTTGCTTACCTCCTGGCTAAAAGTGGCAAAACGTTTACAAATGGTGAAGTAGAGAAGGAATCTTTGTTGGAGATGGCTGAAGAACTTTACTCAGAAAAGTCGAGAAACAATTTTAAAATACTACTTTAGGTGCAAATACCATTGCCCACCATGTTGCAGGTATGGCTGAAAACTTTGTGACTTAAATAACGTAAAATGCAAGCAAGGTTCGCATTCGCAATTTCAGGTTATGTATTTTTATTTACAGCACGTATGTAGATTGCACACATTCTACAGTTTCCCCCATTATGTACAATAGTTGACATTTTGTGTTTTGTTTGCAACTTTTATAACTCGTTTCAATGAAAGTAAAGTTGAAAAAACAGAAATGCAACTTATGACCACTTCGATTTGCGACCTGTTATTCGGAAAGAAACTCTAATTAATTGCTTATTACCGTCGCGCTAAGAAGCAACTAGAGGGCTATTCGCGACAGACATCGTAATTTTGATCCTCGGTCGACCTACGAAGATGACACTTAAGCTGATACTTATTTCTCCAAACTTCCCCTCTACGCCAATGGGAGGACTTGGGACCTCGACCAGATTTAACGGGCATCAAGTTCGCTACATGGTACATCTTTTGTGGCATTTGGGTTCGAACCCACGACTCAACAAACCAGCGCGATCCTGAACACTAGGCTGTCGAGGCTACAAAATTCAGTTGTAAGTCCAATAACTTCCCTTTCCGTAAGATACTTTATAAGAAAAAAATCAATCGTGACATCAAATCCTCCCAATTGTGGGGTGTAAGAGGTAAAGGTTTCTAATATTTTTTTGGTCATGACCTATAAGTGTGAAGCCAGATTTCCAACACTGGTTTCTCTAAAAAATAAGTATAGAAATCGATTGTAAATCAAACTGGATCTGAGAATTGATTTATTGTCTATTCCTCCAAACGTAAACTTTTTAGTTAGCAAAAAACAGTGTCACACTTTTAATTAATAATTTCATCTTACTAAATTTTTTTGCTTTGTAATAATTTCATACAAGTATTTATTTATAAACACGCGAGAATTATATTAATATACAAAAAAAAAATGTTTTAATTTACCTACTAATGGTAAAATAGTCAATAGATATTTAGTGGGTTATGCGAAACAAAATCTCAACAATAACTGGGTTACAGAAAAAAACAGTTTGGGAAAACACGTTGTAAATAAACCCCAGTAATGTTTCAAATAATTTCATTAAATGTACAGTTGATACAACTTCGTAATTTTTACAAAAAAGTTTTAAATAAAGTACACGTGCTTAAACTAAAAAGGAATCAGTTTTTCTAAATATTGTATGATTTGAAACATAAAAGCATTAATCTCTTCGTGGAATATATATATATATATATATATATATATATATACCAAAATTTCTAACATTATCCAAACGTCTTAAGGCTATTTAGTTAATGGGGGAATTTAGAAACATTTTGAATTCTGAATAAATGTTTCTAGAAAGATAAGCATTTTGCATACACATTTGCTGATTAGAATCTGCATTTTAATCTAGAACTTGTTCTGTAGAAAATAAACAAAGAAATAAAAATAAAACATATTGAGGTTACATATATATCATAAATACAAAAGGGTTCGTGAATTTCTTATGAGTTTTTAAAGTTAAAAAGGGTATTTCGTGTTCCTTTTTAATATTACAAAAAGCATACTTTAAGTGAAGGTTTGGGAAAAAACTTAATATTAAATCAACTAAACGCTGAAAATGTTTTCTAAGTCACACGTCTGTTTCAATCAGAGAAAATATATATACACTTTACGTGTGCGAATATTTTCGGTACTTTAAATAACTTGATTTAAGTACCGGCTTCATTTCCCCCTGTTGTTATTTACATATTTTTACAATGATTGCTTTAACAGAATATTCAATGAAAAATGTTAGTAACTGGTCATTTAACGAAAAGTAAGTAAAACCTCTTGATTAATATTAAAATCTGAATATTTTTCCACTCTTTCTATAGATTTTATGTCAGCTAAAAATTTCGGAGTAAAATTGATAATAAAATATATGCAAATTTATACGAATTCACAGATTTATCAAAATAGTTACATAAATTTTTTTCCTTAGGGGTCTTAATAAAGGCAAGAGAACTTGTGCAATTTATTTTTAATCGGAATACTACATGAATCAATATTAAATTGGTTACCTATATTTTGCAAGAAAATAGCTGTAGAATATATAATTTTGAGAGAAAAAAAGTTACATTTTAAGTTGCTGAGATAAATAAATGTTTTTGACATTATTTATTGCAATTTGTTTCGGATAATCAACATTGACTCGAACTGGAGATATTTTGAGATCGAATTTCGCCACATAATGTGCTGAATATTATAATACAATAACTTAACTTGTCAGATAGCTCGTGCACTTGCTCCAGAAAATTCTGGATGAATTACTTCAGTTTAATGTCTTATTATTTATTATTCTAATGTTTTTAATAAGGGTAAACATGTTTTTTTTTTGAGAAAGGGGCGTCAACAAAAATGCGTGGTCATAAAATAACGAATACATGGTGCTAGGTTCAAAAGATTGATTTTATAATGCATTATGATTATAATAATTACATTTAGTTTGTTTAAGGTATGTTTACATTGTTAAATAGATATATTTAATTTGATATCTTATATTCTACTTTTATTTTAATATCAGAACAGATTATTGTCTACTTTAATAAATTATTGTTTTTCTTATTTTTTTAATATTTAATTTAATAATTTATTTTTCTATTACAAAACCGTCAGTTTTTATTCTCTTTGTTGTCATCATTGGCAACATTTTTGTAATTTAGAATGCTTTGCTCGTGAAAATAAAAATGCATTAGGAGTTTGAAGGTGGTATTTTCTTTTCTTGATTGTAATTGCTTCTTTGGAACCTGAGGTTTGGAAGTGCGCTTACTGTACGCTTATTAATGTTCATTTTGAATAATTCTACTTTTTCGAGAACTTAATAGGACAGAAAACGTTAACACATATTAAAATGAAATTAGCAGAGCCAATTTCAATTTTTAAATATCTTTATTATTTGTTCTATTAATTGTTATATTTATAATAACTGTTTCCGTAGCAGTAATGAATTGATATTTTTTTTTAAATTCTAATTCCATAGTTCGAATTCCACTGTATAGTAGGACGTGTTATTATTGCATTCAATATATTGTTAGCTATGGAGTAGTTGCAAATGAAACATTAATTACAGTCTTGATGACTTTCTAAAAATAAATTTATTCGTCCAGTTTCACTTCATTAATAAGATAATACAATAGAATTTCATTAAAAATTTGTTAAAACAATTATAGGAATATAATTTTCATTTCAGTAATTTTTTTTTTGGAAAAATATAATTGTGACTTTGGACTTTTCGTTTAAAGGCATATGGGCCTCTTCGATTATAAACACAGTTTTAGGGATTTCTGGTGGGTTGATCGCCAGTTAAAAATATCCAGATTTAAGATCCAAAGTGGACATGTTGCATTTTGCGGAATGTTCATTAACAAGTCGTCAGTTACTGGTAAAGGTCGTCAGTTACTGCTACCTAGTGATAGCATTAAGTTTCCTGTAATCTATTGCTAATCTGTACAAGTCAGAGAATTGAAGGATTTATCATTTTTCTTTTTACACAAAACCATTGGAGATACATATGATGATTGAATGGGTATTCATAGGGTTCCTTCCTCCAATTTTTTTTGAATATGAAGGTCTATAATATGTTCTTTAATTCGATCGTAACGGTAAGGTCGAGTAGCAATTAGAGATATGGTATCCAATATTAGTTTTATGATAAAATACATGAGTGAGACCCGGTTGGCTCGATAATAAATCAGAGTATTTTTTGAAAAGTTTGTGTTATTGCTGCTCCAGGCATTTTAACAATTTTGGCCCGTTGAAAGTCATGCCTTAGGGGGTTCTGTATTAGCCTCTCTACCCTCACTAGGTTCTCTTTTATCACCGAGTACTACTCACGAGCACGACCTGCGAGATTATTCCTTAAATACGTTGGATGAAAAGTATTTTGAATGTTACAGTACCATATATTATCTTCCAAGCTGACTAAGAAATCCCTCCCGTTTGCGAATCCATTAAAAAACAGTACAGGAAAAATAGACATGCTACTGGCGGCTTCAACTGTATTGGTGGGTACAGTTAGCCGCCATTGGGGCGCTTGTCCGTCATTATTCAGCGCTTGTGCCAGATCTCAATCTAATATATTAATCAGAAACTACTTAATTCCAATACTGAAGAAACATAAGAATAAAACAGAATTTTTTTTTATCACTGTAGAATATCTAAGATCATTATCTCTAAGATCTCAACCTAACTCACAATCCTGATTTACGATTTAAATAAAAAAATATATCTCGCCATTCCCCTCGTTCTTAAATTCATAACTTTCTTCAACAGTAACTAAGTAGATACTGTTAGAGGAATTTTTTTTTCTCAATCCACAAAACAAACAGAAGAATTTCTATCTCGATAATAATTCTCTCACAAACCGCAATATCTTCAATCTCCCTTCCTTCCTTATAAGTTACCTTCTTTCTCCTTTCCTTTTCCACTACTTGCATATCATTTATCTAAATCACTTCATTTTACTTCTAATTTAATTTACCTAATCTAATTTACTTTATTTAATTTTATAATATAAATGTTGAAAAAATTATCCCCCCCCCAAAAAAAAAACTATTTCAAATTAAAATTAAGGATTATTTGAAAATAAACATTTATGTATAAGTAGATATAAATTACAAAAATATTTAAGAAACATACAGAAGAGACATTGAAAGACAACAAGAAAAAAATGAAAATCCTTTCAAAATAAATTAAATAGAAATAAAAGTTATTTAATACTGCGTTGGGTTAGAACAGTGCAATCTCTTTTACACGTATTAATGATCAAACCTTAACAATCATAGATGCGTAATAAAAAAAAATGTGAAGCCTACATTTTTTTACAAAATGTGAAGACTACATTACCTACGAGTCACAGAAAATAATATGCCCGAATAGAATTTTTTTTAAAAAGAATCCACATAATTTAAGAAAAGAAAAACTATATATATAAAAAAAACTTAGGTACCTGATTATAAATTGCTTAAAAATAAAGTAAGAGAGGAAATGATAGTAAAATATAATTAAAATATAAATAAAAAGAACGCACAGAATTTAAGAAACACTAAAGTAGCCATTTCATCCAAAGATAAATTTTGGCGTCGAAAAAAGGAATTTTCTGAAAGTCAATACTGTGCCCTATATTCTAAATTTAGGGCTAAATAAACCAGTAAGGCCCTTTATATACAAATGTTATGATTAAAATCTACTCAAAAGCAATATTTTTTTTAAAAAAGAGTTTAAACAAAAAAATTTAAATAGAATAAAAAAGAGTTAAATGCAAAAGAAACATTAATTATTTAAGAAAACAAATTGAAGAATATTTAAAAATGAAATTTATTAAATTTTACAACATAATATTTTAAATTTGTTTTCAGAAATTTAATTGAGTGTTCAGATTGAGCATAACATAACAGATTTTATTTCAATTTTTTGAATATCAAAGATACATTTACTATTATAATTTAATATTGCGTAAAATATAATTATGTAAAATATTTCTAAAAATTAATAAGCTTAACTTGCTCCCCAAAAAATATTTTAATCTCAAAAAAAAAATATGCGAACATATACACACACTGTGTGTGTGTGTACATATATACAAAATTATGCACTAAATCGCATGTTATATAATTATTCCCCTCTAAGTCAAAGCCAGTGTAAATCTCTCACTCTCTCTCTCATACACACATCATTTTTATAATAAACTGTTTATGATTTTAAGAGAGGAAAGAATGCAAAATGCAAGAGTTACTATACAGTTTTATTTTGCGAAAAATTGACCAGCATCGATACAACTATTGAAATTTTTAGTTAAGAAAACAAATCCTTATTTTAACTTTCAAATTTAGATGAGTTTCAAATTTAGTCTTGTTTAAAAAAATTTCTTGTTATAAACATTGAATGTATTTCAAGTAATGCATTTATTCTAAATTTTGATGACGAGGTTGTAGTATCCTAAAAATGACCAGAATATAGCGGGGAGGGCTGGGGATAAGGGGAGAGAATTTATCTTATTTTAATAATATGACTTTTCTAAATATATACACAAAACTCTATATCTCAAGATACATTACTTTGCAAGATATTTGAGTTTTCTTTAAGAATGCGCAAAATCATTTTATCAATCTTCAAAACTTTAAATTGCTTTTCATCAGCTCTTTTGAGATGGATTTGATTATGTATTTAAAATTCTCAAGTTTTTTTAACCATTATAAAATGAAGATGTATTTTCTAGTTATTTTGTATGACATGTTTCATCATACTGTGCAAGGAATAAAGATTTAGGTAAATAGTTTTTGTTAATCCTCAAAATTTGATATAACTAGATGGGTTTATTTTATTTATTTATTATTTCTTTGGCTGCTTTTCATAGTTTCTGACAGAAAAGAATTGTTAATCTATAAATAACCGTCTTGCAACCTGACCCATGGACATAATTGTAAGAATCCCTTTTAAGAAATCACGAAAAAATTGTTTAAAAATATTAAGATTAGTAGAAATAATAGAAGTCTTAAAATATTGAACTTCTTTCAAAATAGATATATTTTTATAATTGTTTGCATAAAATTAAGTTTTTGCCTGAAATGCATATTTTATGTGTTCAAATATGCTTATTATAATTTTTTCGTATAAATTCTAATAAAAAACATGCTCACACGATAACTTGATCTCTACCCGATAAAACGTGTATTTTTCTAAGAACTTTAGGTGTGATATATACTTGGCATCCATAACTAATTGAGAACGTAATATATTATTTTATGCTGTTAAAAGTTATTGCACCTATCAATATCTTATCAGAACACGAGACAGATTTCATTGTGTTTGTGCTATCTGCTCGATGCTGAAAGCTGTGCAGTATTGGAAAACAATAACGCAATGAGTGAAGCATTATATCATCGCTATAGGCTGAATAAAATCGATTTCATGCAATATATTCTAGATACTTAATACGGGAAAGAATATTCAGCTTGTCGCGTAAAGAACAAAACATGATAATATTTTGAAAATGAAATATAAAGAAAATGAAGATTTTTTTTTCACCCGTAAATGTATTTTACTTTATCGTTGTCTTTTTTATAAAGATTTATAAGAAATTACTTTTTATTCGGGTTAATAAAAGTAAATTCTTTTAAAAATGTCCTACAATTTTGTTAGATATATTTTAGTATTATTCGTAACTTTTGACGGAACTTGTACTGAAAATAAATTTAGTGCGTTTGATTTTTTTTATAAATGAGTTTTAACTTATTAAGAAGTATCTCTCTTTTCAAACTCTAATAGAGTCTATTTAGAGCTTGTATTAATTTCTAATTGATATGGTCACTCCTAAATTTGATTGAGACTGGAGAATTTTAAGGAAACAAATAGGAACAAATAAGAGTTTTAGAAAATAAAATAAATTTTTAAGTAAAAATTACTTTTTATCATACTTAAACTTTTTTTTTTGCAATATTTATGTGGTAGGTTAAGGAATTCCAACCTTTTCGATTTTACTTGCCCGTTATTACAAACATTTTGTCAATAAATAATAAGGGATAGTGGATTGAAAATGTGATAAATAATATAAATGCTTTCTGTAAGCTTTTAGAATCATTCAATATAACACAGAATATACCATACAGGAACCACTGATTCCACTGAATCCTTCCCGAACTATTAGCGAATTAAAAATTGAATGCTTTATTTAAATTGAATAATAACTACATCTGATAAGGTCTTTTTAAAAGAAGTTATTTCAAAATTACATAATAATAGCTGAAAAATAAAAGCTCTCATCTCTAATGTAAAAGTACTTGTGTAAAAATAGAGCACAGTTAAAAATAATAAATGCATATCACTTGTACTTTCAATTCCAGAAAATAAAAAAAAGAAGCAATAATTCTAGAAATAAGTGTACCAGTTCCAAAAAAAGTAAAAAAGGCTATTTTCAAAATGCTTTTTGAATAAAAATGAAATAAATTCCAAAGCTCTGAATAATAAAACGATGATTCATACCTTGCTTTAAAGGAATAACTTAAATGTAATGAATCAAATTATTAATATGGATTATAAGTATTTCAATTGATATTCAGATGTATTAGCAAACGATTTGAAATGTCTGTAAATGCTCATTCTGTATGAAATATTTTAACATTTGAATTTATTTTATAAATTAAAAATTGTTTTAACTCAATCAACTAAATTTAATTGAATATTTCATTCGAAAACGTGAGGTGAATTTAAATTTGAATTATATAAGAGTGTTAGTAATTAACACTAGGAAAGATTGTAAGTACTTTTATCCATAATAATGTCTTGTGTTTGTAACGGTCTTTCCTCATTTTTAATTCAACCACCATATTTTATTCTAATATATTAGTAAATAATTATTAGACTCCAATTGAACACTCGTGAGAACAAGATAAAATGCTTTATTTATCAATGAACATATATATATATATATATATATATATATATATAAGGTTGCTCTCTCTCAAATTCTAACTTAATCCAACAGTCTTAGATAATGACTGAAATGTGAAATCTTAGCTTACCAAATAACTCATTTTAATTCCAACAATTTTCCTTTTCAATAACTTCAAAACTATGTACTAAGAAGAAAAATCACTTCTATCTGAAACACTAATTATGATGTTTACTAATAACTATCAGCTTGTCGTTATACTCTATCTCTCTTTACTTTCTTTCAATTCTATTTCATTTATGTACCACTATCTCTAATTCACTTCTATCTTCATCAGTTTATCTAATCACATTTCATTTCGGTTGGCAAGGAGTTCTAACTGTTTACAATGCAACTTATTATAAATTCTCTGAGGTTATTGAAGAGAAAATCGTAAATAGCCTAACGCCATATGTTATTAGTGTTTAAAAACGCAAAATTCTTCTAAAAAAAAGTTAATTCTTGGAAAATTTCACCACAATACATTCCCTTTTCTTACTCAGTTTTGAAATTTAAAATCAACTGCTTTGTAATGAAACTGTTTAATTTTAAAAGTTTTTGGTGTGTACTCTACAGTGTCTAAAATCCGATAAAAAAATATACATCTTCCCTCCTATTCTCCTAAAAACATCGCTTTGTTTGCTTTTTAAATTTTCTATATAATAAAAAAAAATTATAATTTTTCAATTTAACTTAATTTTATTTTCTATTACAAAATTTAACAATTGATAGTAAATAATTGAAAAATAATAAATTGTTAGGATGTATATTTTACAAGCAGGAAGCAAACGACAACAACAATGTGTAAAAATATAAGTTTTTTAAAACGAAATATTTTACACAAAAGTTTCATTTTCAAATATTTGCTCTTCCATATTCTTATAATACCACAGAGATAGAAATTTTAATTATTTATTGTTTGAAATTAAGATTATTTGAAAGCATTGTGGTAGGTGTTTTTCCTGTGTAGTGAATCCAAATGCATTTTCTGAATTTTAAATTTCTTGGGGACAAAGAAAATTTACCTTAAATTTGCCTTAACGGCAAATTTTAACAGTATCAACGAGACATACTAACGAACTATCTAATATCTAACGAACAGAAAAATTGTGTTAATATTTTGTAACTTGTACTATTCACGATACTTGATCTCTGATTGGCATCTGGGTTTCTTTCTGATTTTATATTACGTTTCCAGTTTCTTTTCAGTCAAATGAAACGTGTTAATATAAATTAAGAAAACTTTAGAAGTGGAGTGAATATATGTAATCAAATCGTATAAAAGTGACAGGGAATTGAAAAAGAAAAATAAGGTTACAGTAATAGGAAGAATGTTAGTATGACGTGAGCGGAAGTATTTGGACGGAGTGAACAGGGGATTTGGTGAGATTAAGACTTATCGCTTTCGGAGCAACTGAATACTTGGAGGAGGTACTCGCATCGTATTCCGATAACGAATTCTTTAATGTATTATAGAAGTTTTTTGTCCTCTTGGATAGAGACATTAAACTGTTTGAGAACTTTCCTTTTGTTAGAGGAGCAATACAAATTATATTTTTATTGACCCTCTAATTAATTATTAAATATTTTAATTACTTTATTTGTGCTTGAACTTAAACTGAACTTTAGATTTTGCGATCAGAGTAATATTTAAGATGACAGACGAGACGTATAATATCTCTGTACGTAAGAAGCAATCAATTTATTTTTCTTTAACATCTTTTTTGTGCATTAGTATACCTGTTACAACCATTCGACCCCAATAAACGAAAGAGGGTGATCACGGACTCATGGTAGTCGATGATCAGATTTAACCTCGTTTATGAGTTCTTATTCCAAATCAATAAATTCACAGCACGTTAGATGAGATTGAATCTCGAAGATCTTCTCGTGGTGAAGTGCGGAAGTTAGAAGTGCGACTTATCAGCTCAGATGTCATCCACATCATTTGATCATGATTTTTAATTCCGAAATTCGTCAACAGTTGGCCTTGAGAGACGTTACTTAAAAATTTGCAATTTTTATTTACTTTTCGTACAACCTTCCCCTATGATTTCTAATACTAGGAACTTAACCTTAATTTGAAATAGCAAACTAATATCTTTTTTTTTAAGTTCTGACACAAGAGGGAGACTAAGAACTCGAATTTATTCAATCCATATTATTCATATTCTACCAACAATTTTAAAAGGCCACTGCCAAGTAGTGATTAGCGCCCTAGGCCCAAAGGTTGCAGAAATGGAGATGAGCACCGCCTAATGGGACTTCCTAGACTAGGGCCAACTTTAACTTAACGACAGCCAAGAAGTCCATACATCGAGCTCGTGGCCGAAGATGTTTCAATTCAGTTGTATGTTCTAGTCCTAATTCTACTAAGAATTCGTCACGTAGAGGGGCTATTACCCGTTAATATCTGTTGGGTAGTTGAAAGGCTGTGGACGTTAGGAGAGTGGAGTACCAGCTCAGGTTTGGTGCTCGTCACACTTGATTTTAATAAATAAAAAAAAAAACTTTCCTTGGATCCCTTGCATTCCTTCTAAATGCGACATCAATAAACTATCACTCATCGGGCGAAACATTTCGGACAAAAAGCAAGAATAACAATATGACGCAGAGAAATACTTTCGTAATTATAGAAAAGTAAATAAGAAAAACTTTAAAAACATTTATTTCCCGTTTTCCGTTTTATATTTTAACGAAAATACGAGAGTGTATCATAAAGTTTCAATTATTATTAAAAATCAACTGATATAACTGAAAAAAATAATTCTGTATATAAACTGATCCTGATATACGGAATGCTGTAAATGATAACTATTAATGTTGATTTGTTTAGTTTCAGGAAGTCATAGATTGAGGCAATCTGCAGTACCGTAAAATTTTAATTATTATTCCTGGGCATGGTAAAGTTTTAATTATCACTGAATAATAATAGAAATAGGAACTGAGTTTTTATGTAATTATTCTTAGAAATTCACTACTTAGTCAGCACATCAATATGACACATTTCTCAAAGCGTTTCTTGACCTTTGGAAGGTCATCACTGTTAGAAATCATCAAATTGAACTCTATCTTCTCTTAACTTCGGGTTACTTCGGCCCTCTTCGGAAATCACACAAATCAACATTTATAGCTGTAATTTATACCATTACGTACATAAAGATCAATTAACATTCTGAATACATATCATCCAGATACCACGGTTATTTCTTAGTAATAATTAAAACTTCGCGATACCTCTCGTGCACAAAAATTGTTTCCCAATATTATTAACTCCTGAAGAATTCCGCCTCTGGTTCAACTGGAGAAAACAGTCCATTTATCCGAATAAGCATCTAATCCTACAGAATCCCATCTCTTAAGATCTTCTTCGTCATACACGAGAAAAGATCATTTTACCTCTTGAACCGAAAAGGCTACTCTTAATAATATTACACGAAAATCAGAATTAAGGACAAATTCAGGTTGCGTTTCCTTCTACCCAATTAAATTTGGCAAACTCCCTAAAGCTTGTTTGCGTGGAAACGACTTAAAGTGTATAAAGCATATTCGTAATTTAGAAGGGTATCTTTAAATTAGACTCGTCTAATCGAAAGGATGGCACGCGATGCTGCTTTTGAGTTGTGGGAAATCCGATTTCCTGAAAATATTAATGATTCAAAGTTACACTTAAACAGAAACTAGATCTGTTAGTTAGAAAAGTTAAGAGTAGATTAGTTTGTACTTTTAAAAGCATATCTATTTAATGATGTGAGGAATTTACTTAAATTTTGGAGCTTTACCTATATTCTATTCGCGTAAATTAATTCTAAGTTATTCTAAATTATGAATTTAACTACTTATTTCAAAGTTATTAAAGTTAACTATAATGTTCTTCCCGAATTTAATTCTTAAAAATAATGGAATCGTAACTGATAATCCTTACGTTGGAATGAAAGTGGTGTGGAGAGGGCCGTTCTATTCAATTGACTAAAGTTAAAAAGAATGAGAACCCCCCCCCCAATAGTCATCGTACTGTTTCTTCGTTAAACCGATCATATGCGTGATTGTTTATTAACTGAGAAACAATGCGAAGATAATAAACGGTGGACCTCGTAATTTTGAACTTCTATCAAGTGACAATGACGACACCTTTGAACAGTCACCTTCCTCTCTAAACTTCTTCCACATCACGACAATGGAAGGACTTGAGACTTCGACCAGATTTAAAGTGCAACAGCCGTACCGCTAGTCTTTTTAGAACGTGAAAAGGGCATATGTATATAATAAATCTCATTCGCATGGTGTGGAAGTTTTTAGAAAGAGATTCTAGACCAGATGTCGTCCTCGTCACTTGACCAAAGTTCAAAAATTACTTGATTCGTTGCCAGTAGTCCTCATGCTGTGCCTAAGTGAGACATTAATAAGCAATCAATCCTCTAAAGCAGGGGTCTCCAAACTTTCCAGCCTTAGGGCCATATTGATTACTCCAGTAAATTCCAAGGGCCAAAACCATATTATCATTCATTGTTGCCGGTGGTAAAAAGTTGAATCAGTCCACTAGTGGTGTAAAATATGATTACTTTTTTGCCAGATGCCTCTAGCGACGGGAACGCTTTAATTTTATGCCTCTAGCGACGGGGACGATACTCATTTAATTTCTGCCAGATGCCTCTAGCGACGGGGAAGCTGATGTATTTTCCGTATCGTATGGGTATCCGTTATAATGGGGTACCCGCATCGTATCGCCATAGTAATCATTGATTACAAAAGTAATGAAATACACAAGTAATCATTGATTACTTTTTTCTTCAGTAATCGTTACTTCGGTTCCTAACGAGTAACGAGTACTCAAGTAACGAATGAGTATTTTTTTTACATGAAAAAAAAAGTCCGAAAAAGTACGCCACGTTTAAAAAAGGCTGCAAATCGGACTAAAGTCCGCAAAACGGCAACACTGCATATTATTAATTTTCCTGTCATTATCTGTAATTTCTAGATTAGTCGTAGAGTACGAGCGAGCCATGAGGAGTAACGTGACAGGACATCTGGTGGACACAAGCGGAAATAGGTAGTACCTTCTATCGCTAACAGATAGCGCTAATAGCACTTACAGAATAATCTCGTTGGTTCGAGAAAGTTCTGGTGTCTTCCACTCACTTCTAGATGGCAGTAAGTGGAATATATAAGAAGGCTAGTGGCGCAACCACAAGTCAGTTCCTATGACACTGCTGTGAAATAAAATAGTGCGTACCTCCTTAAAACGTGTTTGTGCGTGTTTAAGTTTAAGACATCTTTGTAACAATATTTTGATTTGAATTGTTGCTTTTGTGTGTGATTTAGTAGAATGGAAAAGAAGCGAAAAATTGATAGTGAATGCAGAAAATTCAAAGATCAGTGGAACATTCAGTATTTCGTAATTGAGTCCAGTAACAAGGCGCTATGTTTGATTTGCAATGAAAGCATAGCCGTTCTCAAAGAATATAACATTAAACGTCATTATGAAGCAAAACATTTTCAAAATTACTCAAAATATACAGGAAGTTTGCGGACAGAAAAATTCGAAGCTATGAAGCTCGGATTGAAATCGCAGCAATCTTTATTTACAAAACTCAAAACTGAACAAGAGGCTGCAACTCATGCCAGCTTTCGTGTGGCTCTTGAAATTGCAAAACGTGGAAAACCATTCACCGATGGAGAAATGGTCAAAGAATGCATAATCGCAGTAGCCGAAGAAATGTACCCTGAAAAGGTAAATTTATTAAAAACTGTCAGTATGTCAGCAAACACTGTGGCTCGAAGGGTAGAAGACATCGCTGAAAATATATCCTCTCAACTGTTCAACAAAAATGGACATGTTGAGTGGTTTTCTTTGGCCTTGGATGAGTCAACGGATGTGTCAGATACTGCTCAGGTGTTGATTTATATTCGAGGAGTAGATAAAAGCTATGAAGTGCATGAAGAACTTCTTGATATGTATAGTATTCATGGCACAACTACTGGTTCAGATATTTTTAAAGGAGTTGAAATGGCCATTAACCAAAAGAACCTTCGATGGAAAAACTTGAAATGTATTACAACTGATGGAGGCAAAAACATGAGTGGGAAAGATAAAGGAGTGGTCGCTCTTGTGTCAAAGGCTGTAGAAAATGACGGTGGTTCAAAACCAATAGTCTTACATTGTATCATTCATCAACAGTCTTTGTGCGGAAAATGTTTGGATATGTCTGAAGTTCTGAAACCAGTCATATCAACTGTTAATTTTATCAGATCTTTTGGGCTGAATCACCGACAATTCGAGCAATTTATTGAAGAGATTGGAGAAAATGACTTACCTTATCATACTGCCGTACGTTGGCTTAGTTGTGGGAAAGTCCTTCAGCGCTTTTTTGAACTTCGAGCAGTGATCGAAATTTTTTTGAATGAAAAGCATCGCCCTCTTACTGAATTGCAAAACAACGCATGGCTGTGGAAGTTAGCATTCTATGTTGATTTGACAAAACATGTGAACGAACTGAATTTGAGATTGCAAGGAGAAAACCAGCATCTTCCTGATTTATACACTAATATCAAATCATTCCGGAAGAAATTGATACTGTTTCAATCACAACTACGAAGTAAATGTTTTTCACATTTTAAAACATGTGAAATATTCAGCCACACCACTGAGACCGAGTTTCCTATCGATTTTGCAATCGAAACTTTGAGTGCTTTGAAAATAAATTTTGATACTCGTTTCTCGGACTTTGATGCCATTGCGAATCAAATTAAGATTTTTCAGAATCCTTTTGATACTGACATTGAAACCCTAGCCCCGGAACTTCAAATGGAAATGATTGATCTACAGTGCAGTGATATAATTAAGAACAAATATCAAAACTTATCTTTGTTGGAATTTTATAAGTGTCTTCCACTGACACAATTTGATAATTTGCATAAATTTGCTCGTGGGCTGTTTTCTGTTTTTGGTACTACTTATTTGTGTGAGAAGACCTTTTCCAAAATGAAGTACACAAAAAATGTTTACAGATCTAAATTAACTGATGAGCATCTTAAATCTCTTTTAATAATTGGTACAAGTAAAATTAGTCCACAACTACAAACTATTGTCAGTGGAAAATCTCAATTACATAAATCTCATTAGTATTTCATATGTCATTATGCTTGTTATAAGTTATTTTTTCATTTAAAATGTATAAAATGTTAGTTGGATTCATTTCAATAATTTGTTAGTTAGTATATAGTAACCTACAACAATGTTATGAGTAGTTAGCCCATGACCATATCAATGTAGATGTCATATTAATAATTATTCAACATAAAAATAGATTACTTCAGTAAACTAAATTTAATTTGCTATAAAAAATAAATATGTTCTCTAGAAGGAGTTTTCTTTCAAGTATGCTAGCTCTCCGCGGGCCGGACAAAATCTGTCCGCGGGCCGGATGTGGCCCTCGGGCCGTAGTTTGGAGACCCCTGCTCTAAAGGAACATTCTATAGGCAGTTTGTGGAATAAAAGATATTTTAAAATCATTTCAATAAAAGCAAGTTTCCAAATCTGACGGTGAACACCGTAACCGAGTGGTCATGTACACGAGCTCATAGTCTATGTTGTTTCAGTGTGGTAGCGGGTTCAAATTCTGGTGTCATTACGGACTCATCATGTACCTGTAGCGGTGAAAATACACATTAAATCTATTACACCTGAAAGTCTACTCGTGGAATGATGTGGAAGTGAGGTGAGTGGAGCCTCTGTTCAAGTGTCGTTCTCATCACATGATCATGTTTTAAAATTACGAAGTCCATTGCCAAAACCCTGCGGATTGATTTTAAGTGGAACGCGTTGATAAACAATCAATAAATTAGTTTCTTACATGCAAATATATTTATAATCAAAAAGTATTTCTCAATTTCAGCTTTTCTTGCGATAGGTTTTTGGAATTTTATATTTGTCTTGAGTCATTCATTCCTATTTCATTCTGATACACTCATCACATATTTCAAAGTATAAAAAATTATTGAAACATAACTCATTTATCAAAGTTCCATTTTGTCCCCAAATTTTACTGACAATTTTTCAAGAGATTTAGGAATAAATAAAGGCTGAGAAAAATTACTCGAAACACACATATACACACAATTATATATATATATATAAAGTTTTTAGTTATTAGCTTATTTAATAAGATTTAGTTCTTATTTTAATATGTGTTTCTTTGAATTATATGCATTTATATAATATCTTTTGCAAATATTTATTTTATTTTTATTTTCATAATATTTATGTAATTTATTATTGACATACATGGTCTCTTTTGAACTTTTTTTTTGAGAATTGTTCTAATTTTTTATACATGTTCACTCAGGAACATTGAAAATAGCACACCAAGAAGGGAGTTTTGGATTAAAATGAAATTTAAAACACATAATGATACAAATGAGATATTCACTTAATCAAGACAATTAAGGAAATACAGTGTGTACAAATAGACAAATACAGTGCCAATTCTATCTAGATTGTTCTATCGCCTTTTGCTGTTATTCAAGCGTCAACACGGTCCGGCATTGAGTTGATTAGACGTTAGAAGGTGTCCTGAAGCAAATGGGTCCCCAAACCTTGAATAGCAACCACCAAATCGTGTGCATAGTGACACGGTGGCATCTGGCGTTTCAATTTCACAAAGCTCTATGGGAAACAAGTCTGGAGAGCTGGTTTGCCATAGAAGAGTCTGAACGTGACGTAGAAAGTCTTGAGCATCTCGAACCATAAATGGAAGAGCATTATCTTGCTGAAAAATTACCCCTGGAAGAACATTTAGGAAAGGTCCCACGTGGGGTCGAAGAATGTCATCAATGTAATGCTGGGCCGTTAAAATTCCACGTCCACAATTAAAGAGGACCTGCTATCATATGCAATGAAGCCTTTGACCATTATGTCTGCTGCGAGAGTAGTATGTCACACGACAGTGTGGGTGGAATTGTACCGCTCACCAGGGCGCCACCTCATTGGTATGCGGTTATCATCTGCACCGAAAAGAAGCCGGAATTCGTCACTTAATACCACGTTTTGCCAATCTTTGGCATTCCTCATCGCTCTGTCTTGGCACCACTAAAGATATAGTTGCAGATGTTTTGATTTTAAAGGCAGTAAGTAAAAAAAGCACTCGGATTACAGAATCGTTTGCATAAGGCATCTGGAAATGCTTTGTGGAACAACTGACAGTCCTACATCTGATCGTATCGTGGAACGAGTCACTGTGGGATCCACGAGCGCTAGCCGCACGATCCCCTCGTCTTATCGTCTTCCTGATCGTTCTAGACCCAGTTCTCCGCACGTGTGAACCATTTCGTGTCCACTGCTCCCAACATGTTCCGACGGCCCACTCCGAACGACCTGGTTTGCAACATGGTTTGTCGACCAGTCTACAGATTTTATGCTGATAATCTGTCCCCTCTCAAACTCGTTTAACTGTACGATATGTCTTCTCACACGTCTTTCAGGCATTATTTGCTTACTTTGGCCCTCCCAGAGTTGGGATGTGATCATTATGTTTATGAATCTTCCGCTATGCTTTAGTTTACGTATAGCACACTTCCCGATGGCAGTGCCTCTGCATTAGCACCAACCTCGGATTATTTTCAAATCGTCATCTTTCAATTACTTTGTAAAGTTTGGCGATTGTAGCACGCTTCCTTCTTGGTGAGCTATTTTAATGTTCTTGAGTTTATTAATTAGAATATTTGTCTTTTTATCTGTTTGACCGTTATGCAAATCCTCACCATCGATCATATCACTAAAAATTTTAGGAAGCTTCGCTGATGTTTCGAAGGAGCAGCAAGCATATTCCAGTCAAAAGAAAATTCAAACTCATTTTTTGGTAAATTTTTTCTAAAACTTTCTTTTTCACTAATTTTCATCATCGACGGACAGTAATAACATCTATTTATTTAAAAACTTCTTTAAAAATTTAACTTTCTTGAAATCAACTATTTTCTTTTAATAATTTTATTCTCTATTTGTAAGATGTTTCTCAATTAATATTGTTGAACAGGCTAGTCTTGATGAAAATCTTGAAAATTTACAATTCCAGCTCCATGGAGTGCGCAAATTAATTAGACGAATTTTGAAGAATTTCTTAGAATAGCTCTAAAAAGTGTTACCTTAGGGTTTTCTTAAATATCGTTTCATCTAGAATTCTATTGATATAAATGAAACTGTATGAATACGGTATTAGGAGCAGAATGAACTTTCGGCTCTCTTTTAAGAAAGAAACAATTATAATAATCATTTGCGTACGCGAACGCGTTTCATTTAAAATTACTTAGAATATTATATAAGAGTTAGTTCTTATTAAAAAATTTATCGTGCTGGATTATTATATTTTTCAATTCATCCGTGGGGAGAACGGATATATCAGCTAGTATAATAGTGTTACACTAGGTGTTTCGAAACTCAAAGGCAAAAATTTAAGGAATGATAGAAAATATCTAAACAAGTAATTTTCACACCACTATGCATAGACAGAGAACATAAGGCACGATTTTTCTTACACATCGTCATTTCTACCGTGGATTTCAGGAGACATGGCGACGTATAGTAACAGGTAAAGGCGAACATGCCTTTTATGTATGGTCTTGGGAATGTGAATGCTAAGGAAGCAGAAAGACCGTACAAGCAGCGTTTTCTGAGAGCATTTCCCGCTTGCTCTCCGCCTATGAATTGTAAGGCGCAAATTGCTTGTTTAGATGTTTTTTATAACCCCTTAAATTTTTACACATTAGTTTCGAAACACCCTGTATATTGCAAGTTATAGCGTAATTTTTAAGGCAACCTGTTCCGAATGTCATAGAGAATGTCTCGATTTTAGAACACATATTCTGGAAAGGAATATTCGAATATTAATTTAAGTCCGTGTGGTTACAACACATATCCATTAATTCTACTGTAGGCTTAAAATTTACAACTATTTTATAAATAAACACTTTTTTCACTTCAACAAGTAAAATTAAGATTCATTTAACGCTAGAGGGCACCCAGTATGATAGACTTCGGGTAAAACATGCTTTATACAGAAAGAATTATTTGATTCAAATAATAAAAAGGCTAATATAATAAAATAGACAATTCTGCATCAGATAAGGAAGTCAAATTGTGGTAGAAATGGGGTCACTTGACGCAGTACCTCCATAATATTAAAGTGACTAAGATGAAGAAATACTTTTAGAGAAATTGACTGGACGTGCACCGCTAGTTTTTAATTTTTTTATTGTGCATTTATTGCATTGTAATTATTCTTTTAATTGGAACATTTTTTTTTTCAATTTCGATTAATTTTTTTGAAAAGTTATGTATGGAGTATCATGTTAGTATTTACAATTTAAGCCGTAAATTTTTTTTGAGTAACCTTTTTGAAAAATTACCTCTCTGAAATAATAATACATTAAATGCACACATACACAAATTGGTGACTCTACGACAAGTCTTTTTTTTAAAAAAAGATCCTTAAATTTGATTATTTTTAACATTACAAAAATAGGAAAAATGCTGCATGAATTAACTCCCATATGAAAAAATATGCCAAAATTAAAGGAAATTCTTATACATAAGCGAAGAACATCCTTTAAGTACCATGTTGAATTAAAATCAAGCTACATTTGTACCATTTAACCGACAACCCATTTTAGTCTCAATAACAGACTATTACTTGGAATGATATGTTTACAAAATTTATTTCACATAATTTCAAACAGTTTTAAAACGAAACGAAATTATACCAAATTGAGAGAAACGTTCGAGCGTAATATTTCCGTTCACCGATCGGGAAGGATCGGAGTTTCATCCGTACTGAGCGATCGAATTAGTTTGGGAAGATTCATTAATCCGAGAAGAGTAATTAATGCGACTTACCTTTGCGCTGCTACGATGCAGGTAATTTGTATCGAGAGTTGCTTGTGGGTATAGTAGGACTCGAATTTCCGCTGCGCTCTTTGACGTGGGATTTACATCTGGTGTGAGATTCTGTGCCGTTCGTTTCACTGCTGTACATCATTCGTTATGCCGGAAGTCACTTTAGATTGTACCCGATTTAATGAGGACTATATTAAACGAGTGAGAAATGATGATACGCAGAAGGATATATTGTAAATGAGGATTGATATCATGTTAAAGTAATTTTAAAACGGATTTGGAATTAAACTGTTTTGAAATTAAATGATATAACAAAGAAGTTGTGTATAATATCTTTGGAAATTGGAATAAAATATGAAATGCTTGCACTCAAAATATCCACAGTAAAAGCGAGTAAATAATTATATTAGTGCAGAGCTTTTTAAATTACACTTAGTTTATTTTTATTTAAATGGCAGTCAAATTGTAAACACATAGAAAAAACTATGTTATGTTTTGTGTTTATACATGTTTACAAACTAGTATTAATTCAAAATAAAATACATTTATACGAGCTGATAAGCAAAAATAATTTTTTTGTTCTTAAACATTTACGTCAAATTCGTTCATTATCTTCGTTTGTTGGCCAATTTTACTAAAATGAACAAAATTGCAAAAGAAAGGGAAATCATTTTTGACTAATACCATATTTTAAATTAAAAAAATAAGAATAATGTTATTCAGTTTATTAATTTTTTAACATTGAAAACAAAAATTTACAATCGGAAAAATTGATTTATAAAACTAAGTGCGATTTTAAGTCGGAAATTTAAAAAATCATTAATTTCTAAGCTTCAAAAGAGTTGGATTGTGAAATATCATGAAGCTTAAAACTATCGCATAGTTTGCCTAATCATTTGGCCAGCCTTAGCTTACTGGGCGATTAAATACTCTTTTACATTTTCTCTATCTAAATAGTTTAAGCACTGGAAAACCGATCGAGAAAGATTGCGCGCTAATACACCTAATTTAACAAGATTAATAAAAAGGAATCCTTTTTACAAATCTTTAATCGTGTTACTACAATGAAAGTATTATAAATGGGTGAAAATAAAATCACTATAAGTAAATATTTCCCTACGCGTTCTATTTTACTAATCAAAAATCTCGAATGGAACCGAAAAAATTTATATACTTTCCCGTTGATTTAAAATAAAAAAAAATTAAATTTTTTTAGTTGTAAGTAACGAACATCGTTTATCTCTGTTTTATAAATTATGTTAGCTTATTAAAAGTTTTAATGTAAAATAAAGTAAGAATATTTTTTAAAAAAATTCATATAAAGTAAAAGTACACATTTACGTAGAATTTAGATATCTTTTAAACTACTCGCCCTCAAAACGGTTTAATTGACTTGATTTTATCTGAAATCATAAATTTTTTAACCTTCTAGGAAGTTTGCAGCGCACTTTGTGTTTAACCCCTGATTCCGAGAAAGACTCGTCTGTAACAAGCTGTGATTGTGATTGTTTTAATAAAGTCGCACTGAGAAGCAACACTAGGACTTTTGACAACGGACCCCGAAATTTTGATCCTCATTCTCGCTTGAGCCTCGTTCTCGACACCTCAGCTAGTGCCTCCCTCTCCGAGCTTCCCTGTCACGCCAAAGGAGGACTTGGAACATCTATCAAATTTAACGTGCATCAGCCCAGAAACACGGATGGTCTTCAGTGGCATCAGGGCTCGAACCCCTGACTCGACGAAAGCAACGACTATCGTGAGTCCTTGAGCATGACAACTGTGGTAGCGATGCTGATTAACGTTAAATCTGTTGGAACACAAAGTCCTCACGCTGGGATGATGTGGAAGTTAGGAGATTGCTGTGTTAGCTCAGGTTTCGACCTCTTCTATCTACCGTTGTTCAAAATTTCGAGGCCCGTGATCAATAACCCACGTGTGACTTCTAAGTTGGAAGTGAAAAATAATTGTAATATTTTATACAAATTTCTAACTAAACAGAACTGAGCCGCCTTTTCTATTTTAGAATTTAACAAAATTTGCGAAAGCAGTCGGGAAACTAATACTTCGAATTGCACCATTTTTTGATGAGCAATATGACCAAACACCATAGTCACATGTAGATTTAATTTTGAATATGACGACTTTGGGATAATTTATAGATTTGATAATTCTTTAGTTATACTATGGGTAGCATTATCATTTTCTGTTTCAGTTACTAAACACGTTTACAGCTATAGTAATTTATCCTTTGGTATGGTATGGAGGTTTGGAGAGAAAACTACTGCTTAGATGTTGTCCTCGTCATTTGACCGAAGTTCAAAATTACGTGATTCGTTACCAACATCCTTCGTGTTGCTTCTCAGTGCAACGTAAATAAACAATAGCTAGCCATGGTAATTTTCAGGATTCCGGTCTAAAAAGACAATTTAATTTAATCACATTACTCACATTATGTTATTAAAAACTCCAATTATCTGTTCATTCATCGATACATTTTCTGTTCATGTAACCCAGCCTTAATTTTTTTGTTCCCTTCAAAAGGTCTTATTCCTGTTTACTCTGATATACTATGAATTAAATCGCGACAACACAAATACAGCAAGTAAAGAAACTTCGAAATATCTTGTAGTCGTAGTCTTCCCAGATACGAAAAAGAACGCAAACTACGTACAATTTCGTCGTTATTAGTCAACTTGTTATTAATTCTATTTACCTTCAGTTGAAGATTATTATTATACTACTTCTAAAGTTAAGAATTTTGAGAATTCGAAAGGGCTAGTTGAATAAGGGTTTTTAGCTCGTTTTATGAATTTTGCACTTTTCTCTATCGCTGAAACCACGTAATTGGAACAAAATAAAAGTCCAGACCCCTACTAAAAGTACAAACTTAACTATGTATAATTCCACGTCTCTTAATTTAAAAGATAAACAATAATATTTATTTTTATCTAATTGAATGCATTCAAAAAGAATACTATTGGAAATTATTGTTTATCACGCACCCTTGCAAAGAATTTTATTTTCACTGTATAAAAGCGAATAAACGAATTGATCGTTGAACAAAATGAAAAACAAAATACCAGATTATCAGTAAATTTTTGGTTTCGAAAAACACTTGAAAGTGTATACATGAAGCATTTATACACTAAAAATGAAATAATTTCTTTGCAGTGACCAATCTTCGAAGAAATGTTATTTGAAGAAGTGAGAATAAAAAATAGGTGAGCTTTTAAAATCATTTGCTTTTATGTTATCAAATAACTTTTCATTTTTATTAGAAATTGAATATTTTATATATAACGGTATAAATAATAAATAAATTTTGACATGAATTTAAAGATTGAAAACTTTTTCTTACTAAATAATTATGATCCTCATATCTAGAATATTGAACCTTAAAAATAGGGGGGTGGATTAGAACAGGATATAAAATGTTAGAAAACTCAATTTCTCTCTCAATTCTAATTTCGAACACACTTCTACAAATCAAATGGAAAGTTTACATTAGAAAAATTCATTACGCATAAATATTTATAAAATTGGTAAAAAGAGAACGCCATTTAAATTACATGGCACGCTTTTGCTCCCAGATTCTAGGCGCAGTTTTCTAGAATGTATGTAAAGTAAAGAAAATAAGTTTAAAAAAAACTTAAGAAAATATTTTAAAGTTAATGCAAATGTTTCGGCTTCCAGGAAATGTAAATCTCATAGGAGAAGTTTGGTCCGTTTTGCCAAATGCAATCAGCATTCCTTATTTTATTCAATTATCTTACTTAATCCTATGCATTTTTAGTTTTGTTTGCCAAATTAGTTATTTAATCTGTGTTTAAATCATATCTATATGATTAAATTTTCTAAGAGGTTTACCATCCTACCATTACAAATATATTTAAGCAAAAAATGTATAAGTTGGAATTTTAAAAAAACATCTAAAGGGAATTTAGAATAGATTTTAAAAAATATAGAGAAATATAAATTACAGGAATTCTCTATTTTTATTTTTTTAAATTGAATGAATAAGTATATATATATATATATATATATATATATATATATATATATATATATGGGGGTTACGACAAATGTAATGAACTGGTGATTTTGCATAATTGTCAGTTATTAATTATAATCATTAGTAATGCCGGTAAGTGTGATACAAATAATTGAAAATTATTCACTTTAACCTTGTCGAGTTTATAGTCCAACTCATAATGGTGGATGTAATAAATATCTTGACTGATTTAGCCAGTAGAATACAACGTTACTTATTTTGTGGTTACTAGTAAGAAGGATATTTTTTTCATCCGATAAAATATTCTTATTCGAAATGACTCTTCGAATAAAAATATTTTACAATTTATTATTAAAAAAATCAATAAATGGTTATTTTAAATCATATGGATATAGTCTGAACGAAATTTCAATGAGGACCTGCATGTCTTGTCAAATGAAAGACTCAAGTAAAAAAATTATAATATTAGAAAATTCTATTATTTATACAGGGTGTTTCGAAACTCGTGAGCAAAAATTTAAGGGTTGATAAAAAAAAAAAATCTAAACAGTCAATTTTTACCAAACAATACAAAAGCGGAGAGCAAGTGGGGAACCTCTAGACGGCGCTGTAATGGAAAGCATGAGGAATGAGTTTTCTTATGCATCGTCATTTCTATCATGGATCTCAGGAGACAAGTAAGTAATCAAGAAAACATGGGAATGCATTTTCTGTATCGTCTTGCGAATTGGAATGCTCTGGAACCGGAAGACTGTACAAGCAGCGTTTACTGAGAAGATACGGGCTAGACCGAAAAATGTTCGAGCGATTGCAGCGAAGCCTGAGTGAAACGGAATCCTTTGCCGCTGGCATCCATAATACAGGGCGTGACAGGAGTGCACGGATGCCTTAAGTTGAAGAGGACATTCTACAAAGAACGGGAAATCGTCCAGATATTAGCACGCAAGGGGAATCCCATGCAGTAAATGTGCCTCACCAGTTTGTTTGGCGAATAGTACGGTACAAAGGATTACACCCTTACCATTTATAGAGTGTTAAAGCCTTAATACTTGCAGATTATGCGCTAGTTGTCTGTTTTGCAGGCTGGCTTTTGAAACAGATATCAGCGCGGTCTGATTTTAGTGCACACGTCTTATTCACGAATGAATGCATTTTTATTTGTGAAGGCATTTCGAATCCTCACAACCTTCATGTGTGTGCATCTAAGAATCTGTATGGTACACATCCTCATACGTATCAGAACCATTTCAGTGTAAATATTTGGGCTGGAATTGTGGATAACCATTTGATCGGCCCATACCTTCTAGCATTCCAATTGGACGGCAGAACATACCTTACATTTTTACAAAAAGTATTGCCATAGTTACATTAACCTGTCATAGCCAACATTCTGGAACATGCCTGTATTTTGTTTCAGCACGACAAAGCATCACCCCATTTCAATTTGGATGTGCGGTTTGGTTTAGACATTAAATTCCCATTGAGACGGATTGGATGGGGTGGGCCACACCTTGACCGGAATGCTCGCCCGATTTCTCCTGTCTAGACTTTTTCCTATGAGGGCAATGGAAAAGTCTCGCCTACGAAAGCTCTATCAACTTCGAACAGGACCTAGTTGCCAAGATTTCTGTTGCTGCCGTCGCCATCCGAGAAATGCCGAATGTGTTTGAAAAAGTACGCCACTCACTACATCGCAGGTGTAAAGCCTGTATTACCCCATGCGGTAGCTCTTTTGAGCGTATTACATAATTTTGCCACACATGTTGTCAATAAAAGTATTTAATGCCTCTTTTATCGTTTGGTGTTTCGTTCTATCATGAGACAGTAACTATTCTAGCTGTTCACAGCTTACTCCCTGCCTATGCATTGTATGGTGAAAACTTTGTTTAGATGTTTTCCATCATCAAAAAAAAAAAATTAAACATATACTTTTGAGAAAACATTTTTCTAAATAACGCTTTCTACAACAACAAATAATTAAATATTGCAGGTTCACACTTAAGAAACTTGTAATCTGACTGATCTCTAAATGTCATATACTGTTATGTCATTTATAATTACAAAGTTTGTCAGCTGCTTTTTTTTTTACATTTTGCACTTAACAGACTTGCATTGACTCTTGCAAACACATCATTGATTTCCGTGACCTCCAGAAAGAGAGCATTTTTCTAACACTTTCTGGAAGTGATATTGCTAGACCTGTAACATAGTCAAGCAAAATAAATTGTTTTTAATAAATGTTTGACTTTTTTCTGGTATACAACTGAAAGTCATCCTTGATTTGCTCTTTGTCAAATGATATCAATCAATCATTTCACTATGTTTTTTTAATTCTTTTTTAATTTGTACGAGTTATGTTCATTTATCGAATGAGATTCTCAAATCAAATAATATTATATTAAAGTCCCCCAAGGATTTACCGAAAATGAATACGTGGTAAAACCCCGTTTTCCTTTCCTTTTAGCTACAAAAAAAATACGTGTCTGATTGCAAGAGAATACCCCCGTTTGTTGTTTTTAACACTTGTGCCAAAACTAGAGAAACTGGATTAATGCTGAAGGTTGATCATTGCCCTTTGCAGTACCTTTAAGTTAGCGAGAATCCAGAAGTTATTCGACAGGCTTCTATTCTGTTTAATACCTTCTATTCGGAAAGAATACCTGAAAACGACCGACAAAAAAAATCACTCAACATGAGCAGAGTGACTTGATTAGAAATTCTGATCTTTCTAAAATACATCTAAGCTATTAGCATCAAGATTAAAATACAAGATGCGTTTTGAACATTTAGTTAGTGTAACAATCTACTGTATTAGAGAGGACTTGACACTCTTTTTTTCAATTTTAAGACACACTTGTTGCGTACATGGACATAAATGGTGCAATAGGTAGTGTCTTCTTTAATCGTGAACAGGAAGAATGGAAACTGTACAATATACAAAGAAGAATTTGAAAAAAAAAAACTGTTCTCTTTCACAAAGGCTAGAAATTGCTTTTCGTCCCTGTTGGGTATTTTTTCATATGAAAGAATTATATGGCAACATCAAGGTTATGCTAAATGTTACATAAATTACATAATTTTCGATGGTATACATGAGGTAATTTCAAAGTTATCGCTCTTCAATTGGAATTTCAGTAAGGATATACCAAGTACTGTTGCTTCATGTATGATTGCAACAGCAAGTCTAGTGGACTTCGTAAGATTAAAAAAAAGGCTAGTTTTAAAGGTATAAACTTCAACATGGTAAAAAAATGTATTAAATGAACCATTAATTTGATTTTAAAAGTATGAAATATCCTCTACACATCAAAACTAGGGTTTTGAAACACTTTGTAACGAGCATGCAATAAAAAGATGATGAAGGTTTTGAAACCAAAATTCCCTCAATTAAGTCTCGCAAAGGTGGAAAAGGGTGTCTCTGTTGGTCCCCAAATTAGGAAGCTTTTCAAGTACTATCAGATCCAAGATGTTCATCAGGTGGGCTAGATGGTATAGTGGAATAGTTTTAAGAGTGTTTGTCGAATTACAAAGGATTGATTGAAGAAACTCTCTTGTGCTGTCAAAGATTAAGAGTTCACATTTGTCTGAAGATTCGCTTCATCATTTACATTTCGACATCTTTCTAGAGAATTGTGGAGCCATCAATGGTGAACGCGATGAGCAGTTGCATCAGAATATTGTTGATATCGGGAAAATGTAGGAAAGAAAAAGATACCCAACAATGCCAGGAAATTACTGTTAAGCAACCAAAAGAAACGCTTCAAGGATACAATACAAACGGCAGGCCCAGAGAAAGCTCCTAGCGTGGAATCGCAATAAATATACAAGGCGTGTTCAAATGAAGAGATAAGAAACGTCGTAACAATGTAATCATTAACAAAATTGCCTACGCCACTATGGGACAACGTAGCAAGACATCTAGGGATATGAATTGAGTCTCCAGCGGAGATTGGAGCATGCGCAGGAGAAAGCAAAGGCTCTTATAAAGAGCGCCGTCCAATTCACGCTGCAGAGCGTGTGAGGATATGATTTCGTTCACATTGCAAAATTTGAAGATTGAGGAACAGCGAGGCGTTAACCGATTTCTGACAGCAGAAGGTGATAAACCGGCCGCTATTCATCGCCGGATGGTGATGTATACGGGGAAGACTGCATGTCCGACAGATCAATGAAAAATTGGAGTGCCCTTTTTCGTGCAAGCCGTGAGATTTTGGTTGATGACCCGAGACCAGACCAGGCAAATACAGTCATGACGGCCGATCTCATCGACCAGGTGAACGATCTAGTGAAAAGAGATCGCCGTGTCACATTGCGAAGCCGACGGTGAAGTTGGATGTCAGCGTTGGAACAGAGTGGTCAATTTGTGACATTGGGCTATATTGGAGTGATTCTTATTCTTAGTACAGAGCTACAGTTAGTGAGAATATGCAGAATCAGAGAGAATGATTTAGTAATCTGAGACTTCAAAATCCAGGATTGTTAAATTAAGTAGGATTCCAAAGAGGGCAACCCTATTTATTTTTCAAAGGATTAATAAAGTGTTTTATTTTGCTCTTACGTATCTTCTGTTGGACTGTAGTAATTATTGACTTGTGAAAGATTGAAGTAGAATTAAATACTGAGGAAAGAACATTACACTCACAAACTTCCCAGTAAATGTGTAGATTTGTATTACATGTTACAGCGTGTAATGCTAAATTGTGTATTCTATTAATTTCCCTGTCCCATATCTATTTTAAATAATAGAAGTAATGATTTTAATAAATTGTTTTATTATGTTTCCTTACGGTCATAGAAAAGTAAATAATCTCATTTGGATGCATTCACAGACTTCGTGAAAATGTGTTAATTATTTTGTCGTAACTTACATAATCATATTGTTTCCCCCTAAGTTACGCAATTCTTCTATTTACTTCAAGTTCTTGTTTTTCAAGGTTGGTTGATTTTTATTAACGTCGCACTTAAAGCAACACGAGAGCTTTTGGAGACGGGCCTCATAATTCCGTGCCTCAATCAAGTGACGAGGACGACAACTGAGCTAGCACTTCCCTCTCCTAACTTACACGCCACGGGAAGGCTTTGGCTCTCAACAGATTTAACGTGCATCAGCCCCGGATAAACGGCGGGTCTTTAGTGGCATCAAGACTCGAACAAAAGACTCGACGAAACCCGAAGGCCGCGAGTCCACGACCAAGACCACTAGGCAACCGCGACCACTCTCGCTTATCAAGCTAGGGATCTTGTAAATGTATGTATACAAATCGTAACTAAAATAACTTTCTCAGCAGTGCTTAGCACTTTTTACAGATTTTGGCGTTATTTCGCGAAATTCAAAATGGAAACTTACTCTGATTTATATCACGATTTCGAGCGATTATCATGACTTCAAATATAATTAATTTTTTTTATTATGATTGAAAATTTACATTCATAAACTTCAGTTTAATTTACTACGCGTGAAAAAAAGATTAAACATTTTGTCATGTGAATTAAGAGAAAAAATCGCATTAAATGAAACCAATACCACGTGCTCTATGAATTATTGTGATACGAAATGAAAAACTTCTTTTATAATAAATTATAAACATATGGAACTGAATTATTTTAAAAAATCGTTTCTTAATTTTTCAACAACAATGGAAATATTTTAGACTTTAAATTGTCGATGTTTCTTTAATAATTAGAATTGTGTTTTCGGATACTATATTTAGAATCAAACAAAAGTTTGATTTTTTTTTATTTTGTTTTTTAAAGTTTATTTTTTTTAAATAAGAAAATCACTAGAAAAGTATTAGAGTTTTTTACTTATAAAAATGAGCAAGAAAATTAATACCATTATTAACAAAAAAAAAAAAAAAATAACCACAGGTATTTGATACTTTTACGGTACAGTGTCTTTTCCTTAATGGTGCATAATATTTATTTAAAATTAATTCTAAGATCTGTACTGTATCGTTTGTTTAAAATGGAATAAATTAGCTCGTATAAGTCGCAACAAAATCCTCAGTTTTCACAATGTGTCAAATATTCTAATAATCACCTAGAAATTTTCTCCTTATTGTTTTCTTATAGATTTTCAAATTACTACTAAGAATTCGTTAATATATTTCTTCCGTATAGAACTGTTTACAGTTATTGCTAATATACAAACCTTTTAAATTCGAATTGTTGGTAACTTATCAGAAAAAAAGAAACGCATGCAAATACAAATTCTAAAGAAAATTGAAGTAATATCTTTTGAATTAAAATTACTTTACTTACAAATTTTTTAAAACATTCAGAATTTTATTTTATAAGCTTCATACATTTTTGTGGCAATGTAGTTGTATTTTCGTAGCATTCTTTAAAATGAAATTTTTTTTCTACATTAATTTAAATTGAAATCAGATTCAGCATATTAAAATACGTGCTTTAAATCGTTTGTTCTGTTTTTCTGTTGGCATTTTCAAAATAAGAAAAACATAAAATTCCAAAAAAAATTAATTTTTATTTAGATCCAAATTTGAATATTAAATCGCCATTCATTTTGTTTACATCAATAATATTTAAAAACATCGATGAAAGGTTATTTGAATTTTACGATTTGTTCCTAAATTGTAATTAATTTCATGAAAAGCTCTTAATTAGAATTTAAACAAAAACAGTTTCTAATTTTGATCTATTCACCGTACAAAGGATCGAATGTTGATTATGTTTTTATTAAGAGAACATTTATTATCGTTGTTTTTCATGCATTTGTAGAAAGTATCCTTTTAGAGCTCTTTTTTCTTCCGAATAAAATATTAAAAAAACTTCTTGAAGTTTAACATTTCTTTCAGTATATAAGTGGGAAATTCAGCATAAACTAATAGATTTTTAATTGAAAAATCTTGGTAAAAGCTGATAGACATATTCTCTTTATAATTTTGGTTTAAAAATGTACAGAATTTCAAAAAAAATTTGAAGTTTATAATTTATTTATTCTTCATTATTTCTGTAACAATTTGAATTGAAATACATCGAATCAATTTTTTAAATAATTTAAAGAAAAAAATGCAATAAATGACATGAAATATTTTAAGAATTTTATAAACTATTTACTTGATTTAAAAAGTTTTTCGTTGCTTAGTCAAATTAAAACTATCCATAACTTAATTTTAAAATGACTAGGCCTTATAATAAATACCCCAGAAGAGAATAATAACATTATTTGTTCTACTAAATAATTAAATTATATGCGTCTTAAATTTAAATAATTTTTTGTGAAATCATAAAAAAAGTATTTTTCTTCTAATGTTTTCAAAAAAGGTTTTTTTTTTATTTTTATTAAACTGGAAAAAATATTTCAGAGAAATTTATAATGATCTGTCGTCGTCATGAATTTTAAGAATCGTTTATTTTGATGGAACGTTGCAAACTTCTACACGTTACCACTAAACATCCAACTATTATGTATATATATATATATATTAAACATCCAACTATTATGTATATATATATATATATATATATATATATATATATATATACCTTAACTTCATAAAACTGTCAGGGGTCGCTAGTCTTCTAGATGAATGTTTAGGGTTCTAGTGTAAAATTAATACAATTTTTTTTAAGTTTCGATGCCTATACAATAGCATCTTCATCTTTACCGCTATAATCTACTGGTGGTAGTATTCTCGCTCGTTTTTTTCTTTTTTTAGTATTTATAATTTGAAAAGTTCTTTTCACAAAAATATTGATTTCTGTAACAAGATTAATTAGTACTCACTGTACAAATGCGGATGGGATTTTTGGTATATGTATCTTTAAGAACCTTTCTGCTTTCTGAGTGATTGTTATACTCTACCTGACTAATTTCTAATATAGAAAATTTTCAAAAGAAACTATAGTTAAAAAAACTTTAATTGAATATTACAGAAAAGCTCAAAGTAGATTTAATACAGATTTTTTAAGATTTTCATGGACATAATAATAATAGTTTTGTTTCTTACATGAATAATTTTTTAAAAGCAGGAATTATATTTCTTCCTCTCCTTTTTAGTTATTAAGATTGAATTCAATGAGAAATCTGTTCTTCTCTTTTTGGAAATATTTATTTTTCTATTTCTGACTGAAAACAATAGCACAAGAATCAAATAAAAACTTTAACTGCATTTTTTATTTTTAGAATGAAATCGGCATGTTTTTTTAACATTATTTGATATATTTTGTATACTGTAATACAATTTTCCAAAACTATATAAGAAAGTTTTCAAAAAATTTATTATAATAAGTTATTTCTAAATGGATACACAATTTTTCGCACTATATTTTAATTATATTTTAATTTAATTATACAACAATAGCATAGATTGTTGCTTACAAACTTACATAAATATACGCACATTTTACAAATATGAATATCAAATAGCAGTCTACATCGTAATAATATACTGACAAAATTTTATAGACTATAGTTTAAGTTGTTAAATTAATTGTCCCCAAACCCTCTATATAAAAAACCACTGTCTACACCTAAAGGCTAACTTTAAAAACCCTTTGCATTGCCAAATTTGAGATATTAATAATTAAAAGCTTAGTAAAAGTTGGATATACATTTTTTTAAAAAAAATCTTTGTACAATGGTGAAGTAAATGGGCCACTCTTAGCCACTTTAATAAATTTCAATCCATCCGTACAAAATTATTATAAATGTCAATGGATCAAAAGAAACTAAATTATGGTACAAATGTATCGATTAATAAAAATTAAAAGAATTTTTCAATTATTGAATCCATATTTTTCGAGTATATCAATCCGCATCTTAAATTTAGCCTTAATGTCAAATATCGCAAACTTCTACAGAAAAGTTTATGAGTTATGAAAGCTTAAAATATAAGTCAATTAATGTGGATGAGCGTCTCAAAGTATTGACAATCAAAATTTATTCAACATGTTGGAATGCTTTTTGTACCAAACAATAAATATTTTTTGCTATTCTAAAAACAAAATATGTTTGAAAATAATAATTTTTATTATGAAAAATATGAACTATTCAACACAGTCACGAAGAAAAGTAAGTTGTAACGAGCCTAAATTTTTATATGTTGTTGTTTGCATTCCTGACTTCATGAAATCTTTAAATCGAAAATATCTTTCAGTTCTCTCCATTAGTTTTGAAATATTCAATTTTGAATTTACGATCAAAAATAGTAAAATTTTAAGGCGCCGTATCCCAGTTTTTTAATATTAATTATCAAAAACTACAAAATGTAATTAAGAAATGGATAAAATATCATGATTCACGCCAGCGTGTTTGAGAGAAGTAAACTAGTATATATTAGCCCCCCAAAAACTTTTTTCCTGAATGTCTCTGGAATTAATGATTAGGCTACTTAAAAATTTCTTTATCTAATTTTGAAAAGAGCCGATTTCTGTAATTGAAAAATTCATTTTTATCAGTTAATGAGTTATGCTAAAAAAAAGTTAAATTATTCAAATAGTAAGTAATTTAGAAATTTAGTTCCCCTTGTACACTTAATATTGATTATGATTTTGTCCTGATGAAAGGAGAATTTTGATAGTTATAAAGAGTGTCCTTGTTTCACGACTGTACTTAGGCTTACTTTATGTTGCAGCGGTAGCTTAGTGCGGAGCTGATGCACGTTAAATCATGTCGAGGTCCCAAGTCCTCCATTGGCGTGGTGGGGAAGTTGGGAGAGAAAGGTACTAGCTAAGGTGTCGTTTGCGTCACTTGACCGAGGTTCAAAATGAAGAGGTCCGTCACCAATAGTTCTTATGTTGCTTCTCAGTGTGATATTAATACAAAATCACATAGGACTAATATTTTTTTACTTTATGCGAAATAAATTACTGAAATTTCTTTATTACATTTATAGGAGTATAATGAAGCTTAAAGAAGAAATATCACATTTCATACTTTATCCAAAAAGGAGAAATTTGACATTTATTCGAAACATAACAAGTCAATATTAATATTTTGACTTCATTTCCGTATGTATTTACTCAATTTCAATACTAAAGTATACACATGAACTTCTCTTAAGAAGAATTCTGGAAATAAACTACATGGGACGGGGAAAGATGCATTTCCGTTTTCTCGAGATCTACTTATCCGATGCAAAATAAATTCAGGAAGGATTCGTTTCGTTTTATGTAGATCATTATCTAACATAAAGTTCGAATGAAATTTCATGTCTGTTTCTTTCCTTCTTTTTGAATAGATATTTACAAGGACATGCAAAAAGAAGAAAAAAAAAAAAAAAAAAACAGAACGAAAGAGGAAGTAATGATAATAATTAATTTCGAAAAGAATATAAATATAGAATCAAATTTTGCTTTTGTGCAAGCAAATCAAATGGTTGAAAAAGAGAAAAAAAATGGAAGAGAAGATGTGCATTGTTAATAATCAATTACGAAAAGTACAGAACCATTGAAAATTAATAATTAATATTTAAATTCAAATCATTTGTTAAAGAAAGTATTTAAAATAATTCAGTAAAATAACAAGGAATTTAATTTCAGATCTTAAATTTATATAAATTATCATTCTAAAACTATATAAAAACAAAAGCATTTCAGAACTTCTTATTTTTTTCCTTCAGTGAAAAGTTCTTTGACAATAAAAATAATTAATTACTTTTATTGGATTCAACTGATCTAATAATAGAAATCCAGTTAGTATATTTTCAAATTTAAAAATTAAATTTACTCTAGTTAAGTTTAAACTTAAAAAATACAACTTCAGCCTTTCTTTTTTTCCCTGCACTACACTGTCCTATAACATTAAATAATCGTTAATTAGCTACCAAAGGGGCTATTACTTTAGGTAATATATAAATTGGTCACCAACCACTTTTCGAAATAAAATGTGAAATACACTTGACTCGATTTCATTTTACGGTAACAATAACTGTATTTAGCTTAAAATAGACTCAGTTTAATAACTTAATGTTTGCTTTAATTTCTATACCTGAAAAGATTATTATTCTCCACTTTGATATTTGATCCTTGCTTATCATTTAGCTATTATTTTAATATTTAATTGATTAATTTAATAAATAGTTTTTTAAAAATGTTAATATTTTTGATGGCTAAATCTGCTCCGTGCAAAACTTTTCATCGAACAATTTTTATTTTTAACCACCCAAGGGGCTATTGTTTTAGTTGGATCACTTTCCGGGTACCAGATCAATTTTCAATTTTTTATCCGTTGCTTCAATTTTAATTATATTTAGCTTAATACATTCAATTTAATAATTTATCGTTTAATTTAATTTTAATTACATGTAGTTGATAAAGTATTCATTTTAAAAATTTAGCGTTTGCTTTAATTTTAATTACATTTAGTTTAAGTATATTCAATTTAATATAATTTATCATTTTTTTTTGTATTTTAATATCGGAAAAGTTTGCTATTGTCCATTTCTCGATATTTCATCGTGTACTTTAATTCTTATATTTAATTGAGTAATTTAATAATAATTATAAGAAAGCGCGCCTTGGGTGGCTAAATCTGTTCTTTTCAAAACTTTACATAGAACTTTTTATAATTTTATTTATATTTAATTTAGAGATATCGCTACTAAAATAAAACATCTTTTATTTATTTACAATTTAATTTAAAAACTTAAAGCTTAAGAGTTTTAAGTAAATATTTAAATGTATCTTGAAATATTACTGTATAATATTTTGCACTGTTTATCAAATGAACACATTTGAAATTCATTTTTTTAAAGTAAACTCAGTAAACGCTCAACATGAATTCATTTTTAAATTATTACACATGAATCGATTTTACAAACAAGCTTTAAATTTAAAAATTTCAAATCAGAATGAAGAATTTATCTCACCTGAATCCCCTGGATATGGGTTCTACATGTACGTGGGTGTTATCCTCCAACTTCGTCCCATCCAAAGTGATCTTAGACTGCGCGTCCACGGATCGCTGACCAATCATATTGGAGAACTCCCACGCGATTTCCAGACACAGGTGCTATGAAGAGCTGTCTAAGAAAGCCTTGAGAGTCATAAAAAGGGATGCTCCAGCCATTGGTGTCGAGAGCTCTTCTCTGAAACCATCTCGAAGTATAGTAATTTTAGCTCCTTTCTTTCTTCGACACCTTCCTGTTTTGTAAAAGTCAAGCGTTTCTGATTTCCAGAGGTAAGTTGGAATTTTTTAAAGTAAAGTTCGAGTAAATCGTGTAGCGAACGAGATAAGTTCCCGGCTTACTCTAATGCTTATCAATGTTTGTTAGAAAAAGGATAAATTTGTAAATACGGCGTCTTTTTCACTGTTTGCTTAGAATCACAAATATTTCTGCATTTTTAAAAACGAAATATGGTGTCTATTTTTCCCAAATGCTTCTATTCGGAGCTTCTTTACAGATATGATTTGTCTATTTCATATCATTCTAAAATGTAGCCGAAATGTTTTAAAGTTTGTATTAACGATACTTGTACAATGTTTCATTAAAGAGGATGAAGAATTCCATAGTATAAATAATTATAATATATTTCGTATTTTTTATTCTTTCTAAAAGGCATTTGATCTGGATCGCTATATAGAGTACATAAATGCTTGCTTCATGAATTAAATATCCTAATACTTATATTGTTTCAAAAGGCTAAATAAGTTTGGTTAGAATCTACCTCGTGCAATTGAAACTACAACAGACTTACAAGCTATGCTCTTACAGGAAATTAACATTAATTATTTACCTTTTTAATACATGTTCTTAAATATTTATATATACATAACTATATTTTATACAACTAGATTATTTAACAGCATTATATAGATAAATTCTTGAATAAGTTTAAAAAAGCATCAATATATAGTAAATGTGATAAACAACAGTTACTCTTTGTTTGAATACAAAAAGTTGTTTTAATTCAACAATTACTTTTTAATCGCTTTATAGTCATCTAGTTTCTATATTTTCCTTAACTTTTTAAAAACACTATAAAGTCAAATAATTAGCATATTCTACACAAACGAGTTACAGATATAGTAATGAAAAGTATCAGTTTTTTCCAAGGTAGCCTTGAATAAATGTCGTAGAATATTTGAAAAAAGAAACCGAGTAAAGTCTTTCCAACCACGAAATCATAAATAGTTTATTTTTCTTTACGTGATTGATTTGTACATTAATATACTTTTTTTAAACGATTCTGGTAAGTTTTATTTATCCGAAAATCATTTCCATTATTTTCAAAATTCTTCATCCAATACAGGAAAAATTCTTTTAATAACTTTCACCAACAAGTTTATATTCCATTTTTTTCTTGCGCCATGGTAAGTTCTATCACCAGAAAAGACTAAGATTCAAATAATGAAATAATTTCTTGGATGCTGTAGTAAAAGTGTTTTACACACTTTTAGATGCTGCTATCGAAAAACTCTAGAATTAAGCTCAAAACTACTTTCATTTCTTTAACGATTAAAATTCTAAATTTATGCAACAATAATAAATGTACAAAAATTAACTAACGATATTTAACTCGATAAAGATATATCTAACCAAGTTCCATTTTTTTCCTTGCACAATAGAAAATTTGCATAAATATAGTAGGAAATAATATTACCTACTTCACACTAAAGTCATAAGTAGTTTTTAAATACTTAAAAAAACACCAAAAGCGCATATTTTCGCGAACTCGATTTTTTGCAAACGCAACAAGCAAAAACCATTTTGCAAAACATTACTTAACTGGGGCTGCAAGGTCTTTTTCCCCTCCAATGTGTCTCCAGTATTTTTGCAGCGAGAGGGCTGGTTGCATTGTTTTATGGGCCCTTTTTTTCTGAACCGCAAACAAATGATTAGCGCGTCGGCGGAGCTGTGAAGCCAAACTGTTCCGGTGAAGGGGGATTGCCTGGAGTTGGTGCCCGCTTGGGGGAGCTGCTGTTGTCCGAAGATTAAGAGACGATGAAATTTTCGGATGAAGTCTCGAGTTGCTACGGTAACTAGAGGAAAGGAGTTATAAAAGCGCGAATGTGAATCGAAAAATGTTTGTTTTTATCGAAGTTCCGGTGAAAGTTTTTTTTTTTTTCTTTAGGAGCTCTGGTTTTTATTTAAATGTATATCAATTAAACGAAGTTAGTTAGTTTCGAGTTTAAGGGTGAATGCATTTTCAGGCAATTGTAACAAAATTGTGACGTAAAATCGATTGTTTAAATTTTTTTTATGACCTGGATGATGTTGTGATAATAACCAATACAATCAAATATATAATGATTTATTATAAAATAATTGTACCTGACTTCAGAAATGTACTCTTAAAATTTTGGATACTAAAAAGAAAATTTCCAGTTAAGAATATGGTTTCCTTTATCTTCTAAATTGTACCATAATTATTCGCATGCAAATAAGAACACAAAATAGAATCAAATTAAATAAATTTTGAAAAAATAATGGTGTGGTTATTTATACCAGTTTTACAATACGGTCTTCGAAACATTTGAAACAATTATATTTTTAAATTTTTTTCTATATACTCGGGGGAGAAAAGTAGTTTTACAGAGTATTTGGGTACTTCTATAGTTGAGTTTTAAAATATTTGTAGCATTTTAGTTAAGCGTATATCAAATGTAGCATAATTTAATTAGATTATTAATGAACATGGTTATGTTTGCAAACTCATTAAAAAACAATTTGCTTCCAAAAGAATCCTATATGTTCTTACTTTCTAAAGCATGAATGCTTTTATTATATGAATTAGCCACCATCTAAGAAAAGAAAAAATTAAATATTTGAATTTTATTGATTTGAGAAGTCTTTTTGAATTTTTCCCAGTTCTGAAAAAGGACGGGAAGCAAAAAATTGAAAATAAAAGGCGATTTATTTCCTTTAATAACAAGCATAACTTTGTTTATAAAGATGAGCGAAACTAAAAAAAAAACATTTACACAAGAAAAAATTTTCTTTCAGGAAATAACATTTCTTTTCTTACAAACACATACACATTAAGAATGTTTAATTCCTTCTGTAATAATTAAATTATATATAAATAAACAAAAAAGGTACATGAGAATTTAATAGAGATTCAAAGAAATGCAGAGAGAGAAGACTTTCCCACAAAATCTTATTAGAATGAACACTGATATTATCCTACATTTCTGTAAACTTCGCATTTTTTCGCGAGTTCGAGACCTGGTTCCATGAAAACCAATCATGCGGATTAATGCACGTTAATTAAAATTTAGCCATCAATTATTCCTAAGTATTGCTTGAAAGTTAAAAGATTAGGGTTACCTGCTCAGATGTTGTCCTTCTCACTTGACCACGGTTTAAAAAATTAAGATATCCATTATCTTCATTCATCCTCTCTTTATACTAATTTAAAATTATACTCATTCAAATGAACCAATCAATTTACATAAATAATTCCTTTTCTTGTGAATTCATTGATAAAAATTAAAAATACATATATAAGTATTTACCCTGATACTTCTATAACACAACCGTAATTGTACATTTACGGCCTATAATTTTCATTTAAAGAACTGATATATTATTATATTTTGCGTCAATAATCTTTTCTCTTATCGAGGTGCCCATGGTCACCTGAAAAAATTGTCGCAGACTCGCGGCTGTTGTCATTTCCGCAGAGTTGTGGGTTCGAGCCCTGACTTAGCCGAGGTAGCCTAGTAGCCATGGTCGTAGACTCCGGAATCTGGAGGTTTTCGTCGAGTCGTGGATTCCAGTCTTGATACCATTACAGACCCTCCGTGTAGCCGGGGCTGATGCACGTTAAATCTGTCTAAGTTCGAAGTCCTCCTAATGGCGTGGTGTGGAGGTTAGATAATAGAAGTTCCAGATCAGATATCGTCCTCAGGTTCCAGCTCAGGAAACTTGATCGAGATTCAAAATTACGAGGTCCGTCGTCAATAGCCTTCGTATTGCTTCTAATACAACGTAAATAAAACCAATCAACCAGTCGAGCCCTAACGCCACTTAAGATCCGCCTTATAGCGAGGCTTATGAGGCTTAAATATGTGGAAGCTCTAGATCCTTCTATTTGCGTAGTATGGATGTTCAGAGAGGGAGTCACCAGCTCGGGTGTCGCCCTCATCACTTGCCTGAGGCTTAAAATTACAAGGTCTATCACTAATAGCCCTCCGACCAGGCAATAACTTCTTTCTGACTGAGAATTCTGGTGGTCAACTGGAAATACCGGTATTCGGGTTCAGTCCTATATTCCCCGACTAAATTGGAATTTTTATTCCAATTCAGGTTTTATTATTGGCTTCTTAACTGTCCACGGGTCCCTTTATTTGTTATTTAAATAGTTTTAATTTGAAAAATACAAATTTATGTTCATGTGGCTCTGTTGTAAATGTTGACCACTATGTTTTCTCTTGACTTTTTATCAAAAGTTTTCATTTAAATTGTTCTGTTGAAGCAGCATCACCTATTTGGCTGAAGTCCGTGCGTCAGAATCTTAATTTTCATTTCAAGCTAAAATCCTGTATTCTTATGCCACGTAAAATTACTCAAAAAATTTCATAATTGTTTCAATATTTGATTACATTTCTAAATTTTCAATTTTCCTTACTATTACTTATAATTATATATATGTGTGTGTGTGTGGTGTGTGTGTGCGTGCGTGTGCGTGTGTGTGCGTGCGTGCGTGGTGAGCGATGCGTGTATTTGTCTAATACTTCATTTTCTTTCGAGTTGGTGGATGATATTTATATTGTGCCGTGTAACCAAATAAATCGACTTATTATACGTCTTATTTCTGCAAGAAAAAGTCCTAATGTTGATTTTCAGCTATATACATGGGGAGGAGTGTGTTGATAAAGCCGTCAATTCCCCATAATTTCCTTTCCAAGAAGGTGTGCGGAATGTAACTTTTCTGTCGTTCCGGAGGCTGTTACCAACATTTCACTTTATGGCTGCACACAGCTGTTTCCGTGTTAAATTAATTATGCATGAAATGGACTAATACGTAAAGAAACTTCCAGATGTTGGAGAATTCAAATAATACTTATTTTAATGCAAGCAGAAACATCTTTATCCACAGCAGTAGACCGATTGAATAATTTATAGAACAACATATTAATAATGTTTTTGTTATATGCACAGGAGCAAATATCTTCCATAATCATTTTAAACCAAACTGATTTTTCGTAATATTTACTTTTTAAGAAGCAAAGAGGCTACTCATTATTTCAAACAACATTTAAATTTAAAACTTAAGTGAGTGAAGAAAAGATCGTTTGCTCCTTTGCAAATCTCATACAGCTCCGCAGTCAAAATGAAGTCAAAATGACCCAGGAAGCCGCCACACATGTGTTGCTCTGTAAACACATTATAAGTTTTATTTACTCTTAAATTTTCAAAATTATATAATACTTACGGGTTTTTGTCAATAAATGCTAAGTGCGGGGTGATTTTCTCCCGGGGTGCTTTGTATCTCTAAACCCTTGAGTGAGCCTGGGATCCTTGAGAATTTCTGCCAGTTGCTTTCATGATGCTTCTCAGGCTACGTTAATAAACATCACATGTCCTTGTCAAGGTAATTACATTTGGAAGTTTATTAATTTTATCTCACGCTCCTCAAATATAGATCCAAGTGTTTTAAAAACTTTGAAGGGATTTATTTTTCCGTTTATTTAATTCCGAGGTTTGCCTAAAGTTGGCCAATAGCCTTTTCGTATGGACTTTAAATAGTTTCATATCATTTAAATAGTTCAGAGATCTCATTAAACCCAACAATAATTGCAGATAGAGTGTTTATTAAATATTCTTGTAAACAAGATATCCTAAGTTTGAATCGTTGCATTTCCAAAGTTATTTCGAGTAACAACTATAATGAGGTTAACGTGTCTTTTTGTTCGTACAGCTAGAAATATCAATATAAATTATTCAATAAAACTTATCCCAAAATAGATGGGAGGGATATTAAACATTTTGTTAGATTCAATGATTATTAAAAGAAGCTTTGTAATTTAAATTATAAGTAAACATAAATGTATGTAATTTACAAAATTTAAGAAGAATAAATGCAAAAGTAGAAATGTAAACAATTTTCCAATATTCCAGCTTCAAATTATGGAAGTAAGCATCGCAATAGCCAATCACAATGTATCAGCAATCAGATTTTGTAATGCCTTAAACTACTTTTCTTTCTAAAGTTTGAAACAATCTTTATCCAGTTTCCAACCTAAAGATCTATTTTGGTAACAAAACAGAACCTCCTTTGAAATTTGAATTGCATTTCATTTTATGTAACAAGATTGATACTATAAACAACTTAGAAATGAAATTTAACATTGAATCGTTATTACTTTATTACATAAACCCACAAGACATTTCTTATACTAAAATAATCGGTTTTGAAATATATTCGTAAAGTTTAAAACTAACTTTATAAAATCTTATTACAGAAATCTAAAATTTCTATTTTGTCTTTCTTTCCCCTTGAAAGAAGTTAAATATCATATTAAAGTTCATGCGATATCATTATACTTATCTTAACATTATGGGATCATTTTCTTCTCCGGGAGTCAAATTTATAATTTTCTCCCAACACTGTTCATCATTGTCAGCATTCTGTCAAGGCTTGAAAAATGGTCGTTTCCGAGGCTCACCATCATACATTATGCCTATCTTTTGTAGCAAAGAAGGATGTTTAGCTTCCCTTCACGATGGTTTTTGTAAAGCAAATCGAGTTTGGAAAACTGTGATTTGGGTTACAAACTGATTTAAAAATAGAATTTTGAGGGAGTATCTCTAAGTATTAATTATTGCTAGAAACAGCAGAGATATCTGTACAAAATATTTTCTGCATATTAGTGATTCTTATGTATATTTGTAAATTAATACAGTCATTTAATCAAAATACGTTTAAAGCAATTTTTATATAAAGGATATTTAAATAAATTTTCATCAAATTTTACGAAGATTATAACTCAAAATCATTTAAAGATCAAAATGCATCTGTTAAACAAAGTATAGTAAATTAATAAATTTAAGGAGAAATTCAGGGGTTGACCCAAATGTAAAACATTCCATACAGAATTCTGCTGCAGTAATCGAAATGTAATTCATGATATACATTTATGACTTAGATTAACACAATAAACAAATATCAAAATATATTAAAATGTGAAAAGTTTAAGATTATCTTGAATATTTTGGTTTAGTTTTAGGAAATTTTCGATATCACTTGCAAAGCACGTTTTAAATAAAAAGCATCAAATTGAAACTATATCATTACTTCACTTGAAGCAACAATAGTTAAAATAAAATGCAGTTCAAATTTTACACAAGACATCTCCCAGGCACATCTTCTAATTTTACTCTATCTAATTTTCCATCTCTAATTTTACATCTCAAAACATTTTGAAATCATGTTTTGAGTAAGCCTTTTATTTTAAATAATCATTTTCTAGAAAAAGCAATTGGTGCTTGCTGTTTAGTTGGCTTATTATAATGTAATTTTAAATTATAATTTCGTTTCTACTTATCGTAGACTAAAGCAAAGACATTTAAGGAAAGCTAATTTTAGCTTAACGTATTTTAAATGTAGTCTGTTAACTTAAGTTGATTTTTGGTTCCAGGAAGCCATAGATTGATGGAAACCAGTATGGAAGTATGTAAATAACAGCTATTCACATTTATTTGTTTGGTTTAAAATGCTGAATATTGATGGATACCGGAAGAATGGAGAAAATATAGTTCAATCCACTGAATTCTACAATTACGACCTTCGAAGAATCAAAGAAACACAGAGAATGTATAACTCTGGATAGATTCTACAGAGATCTTAAGTATAATAAATAAAATTAAATTTCCATCTCAGTTATTTAAGTAAAAATTAAAACTTCACAATACCCCAAAATAATTAAAAATGTACGATAATTCAATCAGTGGCTTTCTGAAACCAAAATCAACATTAATAACTGTAATTTATATTATTATACTTAAGGATCAATTAACATGCATAAATTTTATGAAGATATCTCTGTTATTCCTTAGTAATAATTATAACTTTACGTAAAATCTCTATTTGAAAGGTATATTTACTAGATTATAAATCTTTAAAATACATGTATCACTAATTACTCTACAACCAGTTAGAAAATTTACTGTTTTCACTTGATGCCTATCTACGCATAAGAGTTGCAATGGGTTCTTCTGACGTATTTCCTTCAATTAACCTTCTAAGGGTTTGTTGCTATGACATTATTTGATTAGAAACTTTGGTTGTAAGACCATGACTTATATAAATATATTATATAAATATATTAAAAGATATATTATACTGAATAATGTAATAAGTCCCTTATGCTCTAATGATCTAATAGAAGCAATGTTAAAGTAGTAGAAGAAGGAGAAAATCGGAAGGTTTGTAAGTTTGACGTAGCCGCTGAGAAAAAGATATATTCCTCGATGTTTAGTGAGAAGTGATCGTCTGAAAATATAGATATTTAATAGGATCAGCTACAGATTTTAGTACTAACCATAGTCAATTGGTCAGTTATAAGATACGCAAATTTTATAATAATTTAAGATGCAGGAAGCGTGATGAGTTCTCCCGATTCACCAACACATATTAAGCTTCAGTTGTTCTTTCACAAAATAAAATTAAAGGTGACTTTCCTGTTTATTTGATTGTGTACTTTGTGATTCACGCTGAAAAATTTGGAACAAATCATGACTTGCAAGCTGGGACATTACATAACAAAATTTTCCGCTTTTATAAGTTTTGTAATGCTGTAGCATTTGCCTCTATTAACAGAAAGTTCCTTAGAGATGGATTTAACACACGTTATATATCAGTGTCAATATTACATTAAATATGTTTTCCTATGTTGCAGTATATTTCTCTCTCCTGCATATATCTGTGTGTGTGTGTGTGTGTGTGTGTGTGTGTGTGTGTGTGTGTGTGTGTGTGTGTGTGTTGCGTTGCGTTGCGTTGCATCTCATATATAGTACAGAAATACGATTCTTTTATAACGATCCTTTTTCCAAAATGAATATTTCTTATATCTTCTTATTATTTTAAAATAAAACAAATTTGAATATTATTCCTGTTTTACTAATTGAGGTAGCCTTGATTGCAAACTTGCGGTCGGTGTTGTTTCCACCAAGTCGTGGTTTTAGTGCTGTGCCTCTAAAACTCCAGTCGTGTAGCAAGACTGAATCACATAAATCGGTTGGAAGCTCACAATTCTCGCGTCGGAAGGATGCAAAAATTAGGTGAGTAGGGACCAACTTAGATCCTCAAGTCGAGTTTAAAGTATAATGTCCGTTGCCTATATGTATGCTCCAACTAAGTGTGGCGTAAATAAACAATCAATCAATCTTCCTGTATTGCTCAATTAAATTTGTGAAAAATCACCGGCTGGTAAATTCAAACTTTAGCTTTGAGCATGTTAAAGCTCTTTCCAGTGTCTTTTGGATTTTTAAAAACTTTCTTTCCCAAGGACAACAGAAAAATCTGAAGTATTAGAACATTTCTCTGACTCTAATTTGGGAGTCCCTCCCCTTTAAGTTTGGGCCAATCGTTGTCACCAGTTGACGCTACGTTAGCTTGCTTCCAGGCGTCAATTCAGCCTCTTATCCTTTTCTTAACATTTCAGTAGCTTTCCCTGCTAAATTTCCAGAGGTGGGTTTTTGCAGATCCTAATTTTGTTTGAAAATTAACTAATAATGGAAAATCTAGAGTTACGGAAATTTTAAATATTAATTAAAATGAAGTGAATTTTAAACAGTAAAATAGGAACCTTGTTAACTATAGTCATTGCCATTTGTTGCCTAAAACAGACTCAAAATGTTTCTTCAAAGAAAACTTTTATTTGCGATTTCACGGATGCAGTGTATACATTTTCATGAAAGGAAGTATGTTGTTAAGTATTAACTAATTTAAAGTTTAGGACCTTAACCAAATAATTTTTCGTAAAAACTCTAATAGATACTTATATTAAATTATTCCTAAACTTGGAAGTTTAATGTTATCGTTAAACTACCCAGTATTGTCCGTTTTAATATTGCTGGAACTATTCAATAAATAATACTTATGGACATATTTCTCATAAAAGAGATATAACATCGGAACTCTAGGTAATAAATAAAAACATTTTGATGTTTTTCTATAGAGATCAACAGGTAATATACTGACTAACGGACTTTGAAATAAATATTTATTATATTTCTGGAATTGTCAGATCAAAACATGCTAATACAGCAAACTGAACAAAATGTAAGACAAACTAAATAAATAATGTTTGCCACGAGCTAGTCAGCTAAGAAGATGAGCCAAATATTTGCAGGAAATAAACATAGTTTCCGTGAAGAGAATATGAGTAATTTGAAAGCAAAGTGACAAACAGAAAAAGGCGGAAAACACATGTTTTCATTGAAATATTGATTTGAAATCTTCTAAATTTCAAACAGTGATATATAAATAATGTGTATGAGATAAATATTTATTTTCTTCCTATATTGTGCTGAATTCAGTTCAAATAATTTTATTTCTTGTAATAAATGCTTGCAATGCTTAAAATCATATAATGGGTAAAATGGGTATTATTTTAGTTGACAAATGTACAACGTAACTGTATTAAAATGTAGAAACATTAATATATCATTTTATATTCTGATTAACATTTTATATACGTTGGCTTTTATTCTACGTGTAATTAAAGAATTTAACAAGGAACAGTGATAGTTACTGAAAATTATTTATGTATTAATTTTAATTTCTAAATTTGCTGTAGAGATTTTTAATAATAAAATCAAAACAATAATTATTTTAACTCTTACATGATCATAAAGTTTTAAGAATTAAATGTTCATTTTAATTTGTTTAAACATAAAACAGGTAATATAAAAATTAAATGCGTTTCTACTTAGGTCAACATAGAAAGTTTTATTTTAGTTGCTTTTTATTAAATAATTGCAATTATTATAAATATGTATATACATATATGAATCCTGCAATATTAAAGGCAAAGAAAAATTTGCTTGATTTAAACGCTAGTCATTGACGGTATTTATTCCTAAATTTATATCCTGCTAAATGATATCTTATATAAGAGAAATTTTTCTCATATAAAATAAAATTAATTATTTGAAATCAAATAAAAATTATGCTTCAATGAGATTCGATCGAAGGTATAGGATTCTACGCCGACGCTCTACCAACTTTGCCATTCAGACTAAATATCATACTAGAAACATTGGCTCGTTTCTTAATTCATTCAGTAAATTAAATGTTTGGAAGGCAACTTGGCTCAACCACTCTCTTGAAGATAGGAATTATTTGGCAACATTTTGCCAAATGTAGTTACCAGTCCATGGATGACGTTCAAAAATCCTTGAAGTGTGGTAATTTTGAAATCACGCCAGAGTGGTTGGGCTAAGCCCTCTTTCACTAATTAGAAGTTGACTAATGGATTAATGTTTTGAAAAACATAATTTAACAGCTAAGTGTCATCCACTACAAGTTTAAAGTGTATTTGAACTTGAGTGGATGGATAAAAATATTCTGATTGAAAATTTGATCTAGATATATAAATATATACTGGGAAGTGTAGACTAATGGCTAGGAATTCAATGAATAAAACCCAGGCAGGATACATATATGAAAATTTATTTATGATTGTTTGTCATTATCAGGCTGAGTTTGTTTGCAAATGCATAATAAGTGCACAAAATTGCTTCTTACTTAACGGCGAAAACTTTTAGAAAGCCTAGTAATTATATTATTCTGCGGCTAGTTAACTCAAATAATAGCAAGTATAGACCGCAGATGGCTATCACTTAGGGCCATTTGATTTGTGGTTTTCCTAAACGTTCCCGTTTACGTATTTGAGCTCGATATGTTCTATTTGACATTTCTGTATAAAATTCAGATACGTTTATAATTAAATACGATAATCCTTAATTTAAATTGGGAAATGTTTCTCTTAGCCATAGTAGGGTTAATCAAAAGCAAGTAAATACTGATACTTCCTTTTCATATTATAAAATGTTTCCTTAGTAAATCTTTACCTGAAATGCTTGAAAATTTAATTTTCTCTTTAGAATATTTGAAAATTTGGTTAAGCTTTTACCAAGTAGAGATGATATTTAACAAAAGGTCTTATCCATTCTTTTCCAAGAAAGTTTGTAATTTAATTTTAATATCTGACTAAAAACATCTTTAAAATTTTAACCAATTTACTGAATCTATTTGTAACCGATTCACAACTGGAGTCAATGGATTACGATATTATATCATTCCAAAGAATTCGTAAGCAGATTTAAAGATTAGATTCATAATTAATGACAATTATGTTTTTGTATAATCATACATCAGTTGCACAGTCAAATTTAATTAATTATCAAATGCTGATAAGTATCTATGATTTATGATTTCATTATGGGCTCAAAGACGATACTGGTTTAATTTATAATAAGTTGGTAAATAACTATCTTTGTCGAGAAAGTTGATTTATAGGACTGACTTAGAAAACTGTATAAAATATGAAAGTGAAATAAATTAAGAAGGAATTTAAATAAAATATCTGTGGTTAATTAAAATCATTAAACGATTTGTTAAACATGTTAAAGATTAAAATAAAATTAATCTAGAATCAGTATTATTTTGTATTTATTTTATAGCACTGCTTAAAAACAATTGTAATGTAACAAATGGAAAATTTTATTTTTGTTTTATTATTAAGTAAACATGATATTACTTATGAAGTGATAAGACAATTTTGTTGAATTATTTTGTTTTATGAAACCTTCATTGCAATTCTAGTTGCTCAATTAAAATGGGCTTTAAAATTCAGTATTGAAAATTAAGTTTATAAATTCAATATGAAAACAGAATTCATTATAAAATGAAAAATACTTTTCACCGTTCAGAGCTTTAATTCCGTCCTTGCTTCCTTTTTATCTGTTTGAACGGGTAGAAATGCATTAGAAACCTTTAAAATGAAAATAAAATAATTATCTTAGAATAAAAATACATTTCTCGCAAACAATTATTTCTACTTTTGGGTGCAATTAAAATGACGTAAAAATGTAAAAGTAGCTCAATATTTTAATAAATTTATCTAACCAGCATCGCTTATTAATATTGTAAAATGAATTATAAATTAGTTTCCATATATTTTAAGTCAATTTAGCTCATATCTCTTTAGACAACAACTAATTTTATTAAAAGTATTATTCAAAATTAATCATTTCTAGCACAGCGAAGAAACTTATCAACATTAAATCAGCCATTTATTCAAAACCAACTTCTTTCTTTGCTTGAATCCTACAAACTTAGTACCATAAAACTTCTCATTACCACGGTTAGATGGATTTCTGATAAATGACATTTAAATCTGCATCGGCACATATCCATTTCGAAAGTTACTTTTCCATACCCATTTAGAACATAGCTCCACGGAAATTTAAATATCGCACCTTCATTCCGAGCAATAAACTACATTATCGGTGCAGTAAGTATTTCGAGAGTCATCTAACTGCCTGGGAAGATATTTAGAAGTCCGGCTCGATAATGCTTTCTTATTTTTCCCTTTGACTTTTCTTCGTTTTCTTCTTCAGTTAGAAAAGAGCGGTTACAGAGATATTCCTGATAATAAAATGCGATTGGGTTTACAGTTAAAACGGTAATTGGCGTGTATTGATTTTGAATTCTTGTATGTCATGGGCCGTTGTATGCGGAAATATCTGCAGAACAACTAATTTCAGATGAGTTTTCAATGGGGTGGTTGCAGCACTGATATTATTTTATTCACACCTTGGTTATCTTTAAATCAGTCATGGTGCCTCGATGTGGTCAAACACAGTAGTCAATATATTCAGTTCAGACCTAGCTAAACCTAAATATCATTGCATGAGACAAGTCTATGGTTTGGATCTCTATACATCTTCAAGATTAATATTATAGTATTTTATTAATCTCTGTTAATCTACAACCTGGTTGGGAAACTAACCGTACTTATAAGGTGGTCAACTCACTGTCCGTATACAGGTTCTCACTTCCACTAGTATTATTTATTCTCTTATAAAGAACAGGCACTTCATTTGCTGGAAATTTCTATAACTCTATACACCTCATCTCCCTTACTATTCATCAGTTTATAAATATTGTCACATTAATTCTATTCATTACTCTGTGATATTTTATAAAATGTATACAATTCGGTGTTCATTTTCATGCAGAGTCAATTTAGTATGAGCGCTACGATAGCCTAAAGTTCTAGTTGAGTTTTTGGATGCTGCTTTACGGATGCTGCTTGGCAGAAGTGAATTTTTGGCCAGTAAATCACCAAGATGGTAGTACTTTTCCAAGGTTATTTATTTCAGGTACCTCAACTAAAATGTAATGCAAATTAATTATTCCGTTTTCATACTTGATTGGATCAATTGTGACTTATAATTGAGGGGACCGCGAATTTTGAAATGGATCGTGCATTCGTTCGAAATTGATCGTTTTGAAAATTTGGTTTTGATGAAGAAGAAAATCAGCGTAAAAGAATGTAAAATTCGGATATCTGTTTCTATTGAGTTGAATATCTCTAGATTTGTTTGTCAAATGTGGTCGTTAACCGTTTTCCTGTCGATGGATGTAGATGTCTCTTCAGAATACATCAACGAACTTTTCCCGTACTTTTAAGCCACCGAAAAGGCTATTGTTTTGTTGGATCACTTTTGCGTACTTCAGATCCTTTTCAATTTTATATTTTGTTTAAATTTTATTTTATTTTAACTTAAATATTTCAATTTAATAATTTATGGCTAGCTTTAATTTGATTGCATGTAGTTGACATAATATGCAATTTAATAACTTATCGTTTGCTTTAATTTTAATTACATGGCTAATATAATATTCAATTTAAAGGTACCAGGACATCAGAGGAAAATAAAATGCGATTTAAGACTCTTTCTTTTCGTGACATTATGTCTTAAAATTTATTCCTGTAGCTTAGAATTTGTTTTGCCAGATAATGATATTTCTTTCATTTATTAAACTATAAAAGTTTTTGTCAAAAGCTTTCTTTTCCCAGGTTGAATATGGACTGTTTTCAGATATATTTGCATTTAGATACCATTTTAAAATATTATTCCATAAATGTATAAAATGTCTACTCATCATACAGAAAACTATACACAAAATATAATGAGCCTACTTTTGATGATATCTGTATATTTGTTTGAAAAATGAGTAGAGCTTCGTAATTTTCAAAAATTTCCTTTACTAGTAAAAATTATTTCTTAAAATTAGGTATTATTTAGAAAAATTTTAGGTTCACTACATAAATATTTTATAAAGAATCATAAAAATTTGGAGTTACTATAGGCATTTTAGTAGTTTTTAAATGGAGTACCTGAATGTAAACATCACAGACATGTCCATGTTATTCAAATGAAAGGGAAAATCCTTAGGATAAAAATTGCTTTTATATTCGATAGAAGATTGAAATATCATTATTATATGCACAAGTATCTAAAGCTCGCTAATAATTTTAAAATATATCACAAAACAAGGAGTCTTAAATTAATATTCAAATTCTTCGGATGTCCTGATACCTTTATAATTATAGTTTCCTTTATTTTCAATATCGTAAAGCTTACTATTTTCATTCTCTATATTTTACTTTAATCCTTGCTATTTAATTGGAGTAATATGATAAATATAGCAAAAAGCTCAACTTGGGTGTCTAAATCTGTTCTTTGCATAGAACTTTATTTATTTAGTGTTTTTAATGTAATGTATTTTATATGTCGTTATTACAAAGCTTACAAAATATCGTTCGACACGTCATTTTGCCTTTAGTTGAAACCACAACGAGTTGAAAAATCCGTTTTGGTGCCACTTTGGCCTTTGCTTGAAAAGTGCGCTAAGCAGCCCTCTAAGCTAAGACTTTATTGTTTTTCAGTAAAGCCTTGAAATATTTTAGATTATTTTAAACAAAGTTTAGATACGTTTTCATTGATGATCAGATATGTAATCAATAACGAGAAAAATTAAATAAAATAATTTACACTGTCTTTTTCAAACTGGTAAAAATAAGTAATGCACCATAAAATTTATTAATATTATTTCTTTGTGTATAAGGTACAAAATAATAAACTTTAATAATAATAAATATGATTCTCAAAGTAATCAATCGAAATAGTATAGGTCGACCACTTCTAGAGCTTTCTAGTATTCCCTCTTGTTAAACAACAGGTAGCAACGGAGGACGTTCTTTTGGGATTACCAAATGTAAATTTATAGTCATTTGGCTCTTTCCTTTGAAAGAGGTGAAGTGTGTTCTGGTAGAAAAGCAACGGCTGATGGGGCCAACCTACTAGAAAAATTGTTATTCCATACATACCGAAAATCAGGCATTAGAAGAGTTGGATATCTGAGACCTTGGGCATAGATAAGATTATCATGGAGTTTATAACAAGCACATTTTCTTCAATATTCAATTTAAAAATTTTATCATTATTTAAAACTTTCTTATTTTTCACAATTAATATCACAATAGGCAGCTATTCATTGCGCGGTTCAATCTATTTTTATATTTAAGCAATAATTCTTTTAAGTAAACTTTAAAGAGATTCTGACAACTCTCAAATAATCATTGGTGATACTTTCTTTCTTCTAAAAAGGTATTTTGGTTGAAAATAAAAATTCATTTTAAGCTGCGATATGAATGAAGGAAACTTTTGGCTATAACGACTTCAGTTTTCAACAACAATTCTGGACCTTTTTCCTCATCTAAGAAGAAATAATACAGATGAAGAAAGATCATTAGGTAAGATTTATCAATATTTTATACTATTGGATTTTTCGTGTATCTCTGTTGCTAAGTGTAAGACTATGATGGAAGCTAATAGAGATGAAAATTAAGGGATTACTGAAGATTATATATTTGTGTGTGTAATAGTTTAGCAATTTACTAACTGCTCATTCTCTCCTTTTAAAGACGCGTTCATTCGTATTTCCACAGTCCTTCCAAGTTATCCTTTATTTGTTAGATCACGCTCTCAAAACTGGTTAAATCCGTAACTGAATATAAATCTTATCAAAATAATCCCTTCAGATTCCTGTCTATTATGATATTTCCTCCAGAATCTATCCATTTCCATACCACGTGTTTTGACATTTCAAATGAAATTTCCCTCACATATAATCAAAATACAACAAATACGCTCTCCTCTTGCTTTATTGTGATGCAATAGTTTGTAACCAACGGCAGATGTAAATGGTCTCTCTCACTATAATAAAATAATTCTATAAAATGAAATTGTTTTCGACTGTATTTATAGACAGTTAGCAGTAATATTTAGAGAAATCTTTGCATACATATATAACACATGGATCAATAAGTCCAGAATATACATTGAAAACAATATTTTTATGCAATTTTTATTCATCAACGAAAATCACCTTACAGGGTAATTACAATCGGACTTTCCAATTTTCAATACCATGTTTATAAAATTATCTTTCGCTTCAAAATAAACTTCAGTTTCAGCGATGACCTCTCATTTAGCAAATCTTTTCCTGGAGCATTTTTAGATCAGCAAAGAGCGAGAAAGTAGTCACTGGGGCTAAATCTAGCGAGTATAGAGTGACAGATCAAAGCCCAGATTCGTTCAATTTGCCATTATTTTCATCGACTTGTGGCAGGGTGCATTGTCTTGGTGAAAAGGATTTTTCTCTGCGCTATTGTGGTCGTTTTTGCGATTTCCTCCCCAAACGCACCAATAAATCAATATAATAATCACTGTTGATCTATTTACCTTTGAGGTAGTCAATGAAAATCACGCCATACGTATCCCAAAACTGACGCCATGGCTTTTAGCAGCTGACTGCTGCGTTTTCGGACCTTCGGACTGGCTTTCGCCAGCTGTGCGCCCTCAGATAATGCCGCTTCGGAATCTGGGTGTAGTGATGTATCCATGTTTCATAGTCGCATGTGGCCTGTCAAAATCTTTTTTGTTGCGAGTAAATAGCGATAAACAGCTTTCTGAATCATCGACTCGTTGCTGTTTTTGTTCCATCGAAAGCAATCGCGGCACCCACTTGGAAAAAACTTTTTTCATGCTCAATTTTTCATGAAGGATAGTAAATACACTTCCATATGATATCTGTGTCATCTCAGCAATCTCACGGAGCTTCACTTTACGATCTTTCATTATAATTTTTGTCACTTCACTCACATTTTCCGGTGTAACGGCTTCCACAGGTCTACCCGAGCGTTCCGCGTCATTTGTGTCGGTACGACCACGTTTAAACTCGGCAAACCACCGACAAATCGTTGCTTTTGATGGACAAGAGTCCGGGTAACATTTTTCAATCCATTGTTTCGCTTCCACGGTGTTTTTACCCATTAAAAAACAATGTTTTATCAGAACACGAAACTCGGTTTTTTCCATTTTTTAAACAAACTACAAAACGACTTTACTCCAACCTCGATAACTCAGCTGTTTCTGGTCCGATCGACTTAAAATTTTGACACGTTTCAAGCAAAGGTTCGTACTCTAGAAAGACCTGGTTACTGGTTTACTACGAGCGCCATCTCTGGGTGAGTCTCGGAACTTATTGATCCATGTGTTATATATTCCTCTTAATGAATTTATTGTTTTGTAAATCTTATGGAGCATTGACGAAAATTTACAAATAACGTAGGCTATGTTATAGTATAATTGGAAACAAACAATTTTTTTTCGCGATGTATTTATAAATAAAAATTACATCGAAAATGTAAAAATCGCTTAGTCATAAATTAAAATTCAGTCTGAGTTTAAATGAAAATCATTTTTTTCTGATTAAAGTTGCACGATTCTGCAATAATTTTTGAAAATCAAATATTTGATTGTAAATAAATAATATTTTTTCATGCCCAATAACTCATGAAAAATAATGATTTAAAGGAATTGGGGGGGGGGGGCATAAAAAAAGTTTAACAAAATGATGTGAAAAAAAAAACAATTTAAAAAATCTAAAATGTTTTTTTAAGAGCGTGAACTAGGCTGCAACGCACATTGCTGTCTTTGTATAGGTATCAATACTTATCAAATAACCAGGAGTAGTGGAATACTTAAATATTCGAACGGCTTTTTGAACTTAATTTAGAATGATAAAGGAAAAGATTGAAATAAAATTTTAAAAAATTTCAAAAAAAAGAGTGAGAGAGGAGAAAAAAGTTTAATAAAGATAAAATCAGATATACGTTGTGCAAAAACACTTACTTTTGTGTTGAGCTATTCCCGTAAGTTTGTGTATATATTTTTAACCTTTAGGCTGTTAAATTTTGAACTAATATTTCTAAAGAAATCTTTTTTTATGATCCATTCAAGAAATTTTTTCATAATTTCAGTCATACTTGACTCTCGAGTAAAATAATGCTGCCTAATTGTGATTATTTATTTACGTCGCAGTGAGAAGCAACAAGGAGACTATTGAGTACCGACCAAGAAACTGAGAGACTCATCCAATGGATGAGAATGTTGCATAAACTGGCACATCCCACTCCAAACTTCCACACCACACCAGCAAGAGAAGTTGGGACTTCAACCAGATTTAACGTGTATCAATCTTCTACACGGCGAGTGTTTAGTGGCATCAAGACTCGAACCCACGATTGCAACGACAAAAACAACGCTGGTAGCGAATCCATGACCATAATCACCAGGATGTCGCGATTGCCGTTACATAATTATACTATGCAAAGAACATTTTAACTGTGTGAAGAATAACAACCCGAAAGCTCTTCCTTCACATAATCTTTCCATCCTTAGTCAGTAATTAAATACTCACTAATGCATTCAATCAAACAAAGGGGATACGCAGTTGGTTTTGTTCGAGTATTTGACTGACCCAAACACAATATGCCAATAGTAAAAATATGTTCATCCGACTGACGGTCAGTTTTGGATACTGAGATAACCACGATCTGAGGTAACACAATTTATTTTGAATAAAAATTTTACAAGTTAAATAAATCAGATAACAATAATTTGAAGGGGCTGTGGAAGCCAAATACACACTCCGACCGCGAAAACTCCAATCGTAACAAAAGCAACTTCACCTTCAATCTACCAGAATCCCCTTCGCCTGAGGAAATTTATCTTTTTTATGTTCAATTTTCTCAGCTCATTTCTCGATCACGGTTTCAGAACTTCTGTTGTGACTTTACTAGGCGGTCGCCTCGGCAGCCCAGTGGTAAGCGAGCTTTAGATATTTCCTTGGATCTTTATATTCTAATCATCCCGTCTCAAAATGTTCGTTCCTTTAGATATCCGAATCTAAAGATTAATATTACGAAAAGACACTTGACACTTAACTATCACTGATTAATCGGTCCGAGTCAGTAAATGAACATGTTAGTGGATCCGATTTACTGTATACAAATCCACACTTTCCTCTTACTTCAAATTTTATATCTCTTTACTTTTTTAGTGTAGGCACTCGTCTAGCTTCGTTGTAAACTTTGTATCGCTCTCTTAACTACAACTCATCTTCTCATTAAGCTTTTCGCTGCTTATAAATAGCATCTCATTAATCTAATTTACAACATTTCAATAATTGTATTCCGATTTACACAAATCACGGTTCATTTGAAAAAAAAAGAGGTTCACAAATAAATTGTAATGATATGAAAGTCCAAGTTATAGGGAAATAAACACTCGAACCCCTTTATAGGGGCATCTTATGTTATCACATAAGAAGCGATTGTTTTAGTTAACCATAAAATGTTATAGGTGACCACTTTTCAAAATTTTATCGTAAAGGTTTTTTTCGTATATTTTTGATGCTTTCTTTCACCAGTGATGAACTTAATTGTCAAAAATAGTCATAAAAAATTTTATCATAAAAGTTTTTGCGTGTTTGTTTGACACTTGTATCTGTTTTTGACAATAATGATCTTAATTTTCAAAAATATTATCACAATAAATTTCTCCAAATTTTTTATTGGATTGAAATAAGACATAAGAAATTAAATATTTTACTTACTTATTGATTTTTGTACCTTGAATAATATATAATCAGAATTCAAGAAATGATTGGAAATGAATAAATTCTTGCTTCAAGAATTTTTGACCACTTCTTTCTAATTTGGCGTTGTCTTGGAATACTTTGAGGCCAAATATTTTTAATATTCATTTGCCGTCATCTTCCAACCAATTGGCTTTTTTAATAGATCTCGTAATGTAATAAATTAAATTAAAACAAATTCTATATAATGTGTTGCAAAGAAAAAGTCCCTTTGGTGGGAAAATCTGTTTCTTCCCAACGCATTGTATTTTAATGTGATTTGGATGAATATTATCTTTATCTTTTGAATACTGTTATTATTACCACAGCTGTAAGAGAAAAAAGTAGGAATTGTAAAAAATTTTTAACTTAGTATGCATAATGTGTTTGGTTTTATCAAATTATCACAAAAGAATAATTTGATAATAGAAAAACTAATGCGGGTGGGAGAGGAAATGAATGAACTTTCTAATGTGATTAAAATACGAATCCTAGAAGTTGAATTAAAATGTTTGATTAAGCTTGCATCAAATTTATTCAATAAAGCGAAAAAATTTCCGGATTTTGACTAAAAGATCCGATATGCAGTTATCTAAGATCTCCATCATATTTTTAATGATATATAAAGAGTTTGTATAAAATGCAGTGAACATTTAATGAAGTAAAAGAAATACAAAGTAACGTTCAATTCACTGAAATAAAATATTTGTCTCCGATATCCCCCCCCCCCCTAAAAAAGTGCCTAGTAATAAATAAAATGTTTGCAGGGCTTAAAATAAAAAAGTGGCTTCATATTGTAAAAATGAGAAATTTTTCACCCTATTTTTAGTCATTTCTTAGATCGTTGATTACGTAATAATTCAGGTGATGTATCAATTGATAGGTAAAAAAAATTACTTCAATCTGATGAAAGAAACTTATCATTCCTGTAATATTTTTCTAAAAAATTAATCTCATTACTGGTATAAACAAGAATGAATAAAAACACAAACACTCAAGTCATTTCATGTAATAGTTTTAGCGTTTTCAATTGATATGAGATCCTACTAGATGTGGACAAATTACTAAGTCCTTAAGAAATATAAATAAACCGATACAGAAATCATTGAAAAAAGTTTTCAATTCTTGATTAAAGTGATAAAACGTTATAACAATTCGAGATAAAAACCAATGTTTTTATATGGTGGCAAAGTTTATTAAAAAAAACTTATTGAAATACTAAATAAAAATTGTCGCAAATATCTAAATATTGCATTGTTAGGCAAGTAAGAACGGTTCCCAAAATTTCAGAGCTCTAGCTTGATGGGAAGTTGGTTAAATTAACGATCGAAAATTTGATGACACACTCACACACACACACCAAGTGAAACACATAAAAACGTTAAAACTAACTAAAATTAATTCATTCGGTAAATTAAATGGTTGGAATGCAGTTCAGTTAAACCACTCTTGGAGACAGGAATTATTTGACGGTATTTTGCCAAATGTGGCTACCCTGTTCCGTTTTACGGACTTAACGTTCAGCAAAAAAAAAAAAAAAAAAAAAAAAAAAAATGTCAAGTTTGGCAATTTTTGAAACCACTCCAAGTGGTTGGGTTAAACTGCATTATGAAAGAAAATATTAGTTAAAACTTGTCGCAAATGTCTAAATGTCTAAATATTGCATTGTTAGGCGAGTAAGGACGATTCCCAAAGTTTCAGAGCTCTAGTTTAATGAGACGTTGGTTAAATTAACGATCGAAAATTTGTTAACACACACCAAGTGAAATGCAGAAAAACTTTTTTAAAAAAAGGAAAATATTGCTTGAAATTTAAGCCAAATGTAAATATCACAATAAAATTTTAGAAAGCATTTTAAAAAATTTAGAAAGCATTATTGGGACTACTTTAACAAGAACCGTTTACTGGGGAAATGTTTAAAAAACTGAAAAAAATTTAATCCTTCCTTTATAACATATTTAGTTAGTGGTATTAAAGTTATCTATTTTGAAGTACTGTAACGGATTGACGCACGTTTTTCCTTTTAACAACCCTTTAGGGCTATTTTATTACGTTACTTGAGAATCTCACCTTGTGAAAAAAAGCCTTCACAATTATAAATTATCATTACTATTTGAAAGGAATAGGAACATGATATTAGAGATAAGAAAGAATAGAGGAAGTAGCGAAATTGTTGCGTAAACTATATAGGTGCGAGAAAATGTGAAGTGATCTTCTAAGAGTATATACCTGATTTGCATAACCGAATTTCCCTATTTAACACTTAATATGAAAAATTGATTCTTAATATGAAAAATTAATAAAATACTTAATATGAAAAATTGATTAACACGAAATAATACTGCCAACCCGACGAAATATAATGTAATCCCATACATTTTTTTCTTTTAACACGACACAAAAATCGGTTAACACAAATAGATCCCACTTCTTAAACCCGGTTTTTTTTTGTTTACTTATTTTTTTTACTAAACCGAAGTTCCATTTTAAAACGTTTCAATCTATTCGTTACTATTCGTTACTATTCGAATTCGGTAATGGTTGTGTCGAGAAGTTGGTGAATTATGTGTCGAATTCGATTAACTTTGAGTTGAAATCAATGAATTTAACTTTTTTGAATAAAAATTAATTAATTTTTATGTGTTTTTTTATTAAATATATGTATAATTATTTGAAGCGTAAATAATGTATCTAATAATATCTTGCATTATATATATATAATGCAAGATATTATTAGATACACTCGTGTGTGTGATGATGATTTTACTTAAATTTAGTTTAGTTTTCTAATATTTTCTATTCTTTAACTATCATAATAAAGACTTCCTTTTTATTTCCTGATACCATTCCAATTTAGCTTCTAATTTATAAAATCTCTCTCTCTTAAAATCTGCTCGGTCAGCTTAATCTCACGCTTTAAAGAAGTAAAGATAATCCCTAAAAGGCTTTCCATTTACAGTTAAAATACCTGGGAGTCTCTCCATCCAATACCACGTGATCTGAAGAAATCCTTGTATATAAATTTCAAGCTAAAGGAAAATTCCCTTCTCTAAAGTTGTCACCAAGACGACGAAGGGATGTCTTCAGCATTCTCTATTTTCACTATAAAATTCTCTGTAGTTGCTTCTATCTCGTGAAATAAATTATTTACCAGTGACCTACAGTTTATATTTTGAGCCATGACATCAATGCAATAAGTTAAGATATGTCAAAAGCAAGATTTGTAAATATATATATATGTATATGTATATGTATATGTATATGTATAATTTATTTTGTTAATATTTTAGCAATAAATGTAAACTAAACATATTCTTCCTTATATCACACAGATCAAACTGTTAAGGTATTTTTCAACCAAACAATACGAGAAAGTTCAATCATTTCTTTTGCTGTGGAAGTGCCAAAAAATACAAAATGAGAGCCTGCACAATACATTGTTTTTTTTTACCAATGTCGATCTGCTTTTCATCCCCGCCGTGAATGTTTCAGAAACGCATGCTGCAAAACTTGGATAAAAGTTGTATACGATTCAAAAATGTACCCCCATAGACCGATAGTAGATGTTTTGAGTTTTCAAGTTTCCGTTCTTTCGATTTTACTGTCAAATCCACATGTCCTGGAGAAAAATGTTGAGAAAGTTTTCTTCCATAAATAACTGGTCTAGGGTATATGCTTCTCTACTATTGATCCACATGTCGTTGTTATTGCTGAGCTTTTTTTTTTTATTTAAGCCAAAATATGCATCTAAAATGTAGTTTTTTTTAAAAAACTGAAGTTACAAAGTATTCAACATGCTATTTTCTTAATAAAAGAAAAACCATTTCATGGCTCTGTCTACCAGCAGACGGGTTTTCACCGATAAGAACATAGTCGAAAATTTTTAATATTCTTTCAGAACCTTTTTACTATTGATTTTTGTTTCAAGATGATCATGTCAAAAAAAATTTTTTTTTTTTCATAACAGAAATATAATGCACTTTTATTATTTTTGAAAAAGTATGATAAGGTTATGAGTTTCCTTGGTCCTACTTATAGTTTTGATTTTTAAAAAGTATCGAGAAAATGGTCTAAATTTTTATGTCTAAACAACATCTGCTTACATCTTTTTAATGTAAAATAATTTTAATTCTACATTATTAAATATTCGGAACCTAACAAGACAAAAATAATAAATTTCTATAATACATTTAAATATACTTAATCTTGTGCCAATAATTGGTAATAATAAAAATTTTGGGATGATTTGAGATTCCACAGGAAATAAAATTAATGCAAGTTGTTTTTCATGTTAGATTAGACAAATCATTTAAGAAGTACCGACATAAAGAAAAAACAGAAATTCTTTTTAAATTTCAATGTAAAAAATTATTTGAAATAAATACTATGATTATTTATCACTTACAACAAACATAATTAAGAAAAAAATATCAGGGAATTCCTTTTTTCCATTTATCAATCATTTACAAGGTTTTTTGAGTAATTAAAATCGGCTCATTTCAAGTACTTTTTGTTTTCAATAAATTCTTCCCTCGATTAGAATTTTTTAAAGGTTTTTCTCTTACTCAAAATTCGAAAGAACTCGGAATTACAATTTTGCTTAAATTCCACAAAATGTCAACATTGTATTGTAAAAAACCTTTATTGCATTGTATGAAAACTCACATTTGGGGCTTATTATTTTGATAATTTATATGAAAAATTCATGATGAAAAAATGCTTAGAATTTGAGTTTTTTTTTTTTTAAAAAAAAAATAGCACTGGAGTATTTGAATTTTTTCTCACCTTTATTTAAAGATTCAAATATTTGTGTATTAATTTATTTTATATACTACTAAAATTTGATTATAAACGTTTTTTTTTTTTTTTAAATTTTGGCAAAAATTGTAATAATTCTTGAAGTTGTAAATATTTTTCAAAAAAATCTTATCATTGACATTAATGTGTAATAAAAACCATTTGTGTTAAACTTAGTAAAATCAAATCAAAATTACTAACTGTAAGACTTTAAGTTTTATATGTGTATTGTGTGTGTTTCCTTAAAAATCACTTTTCTTCAAACGGGTTATTTTGCATTTGGATTTTATTCTATAATTGATTGTAGTACCAATTATCTTTACGTGAATTTTCAAAATAAATATTATCATAAACAGGTAATGCAAATACATACTAGGAGGCAGCTTTTAACAGAAATTGAAATTAAAAAATTACCATTAATTAAATCAAAAGGTTACCAAAAACAGATAAATAATGTCAATTCGGCTTAAGTTTCATAGAACCGTCTGCTAGTAATTTTTTTAAAGAATTATAGTTCTTCTGCAATAAATGAACTAGTGAAAATACAACAATCTCTAAAAAACTACGTGAAGTATATCGTCAGAAGCAAAAAGAGAGAAAGGCGATAAATTCGCTCACGAATAAGGCAATTGAAAATATGTATAAAATTTCTATTTTCCATGTATTTAAGGAAAATATGCTCCTTACGTATGGATGAATATCACATTGTTTGAATTGATAGATTTCTAGATAAAATGATTTAATAATAAAAAAAATCGGAAATTTATCAATTATCGGAAAATTAGTTGATACCCGTGAAATAAAGATAAACTTGAATCTCTAATATGATACACATTTCATAATCCTGTGGCATTTCTCTTGAAAGCTTGGCAGTAAGGTAAAGAGCATAAATGGGTTCAACATTAAATTTTATAAATCCTGAGGAGAATTAAAAAAAAATCACATCGAGTGCATAAACCATCATCCATGGTTTCATCGTGACAGATATTTTGTGTCTGGACTGGAGATTTTGGGTGGCATATCTTTGCAATATGTCACCCAAACGAGCACATACAAACACTACTTTTTTTTTTATTTATTTAGTTGATTGGTATTTCCAAATATTTTTTTTTCTGTGACCCGGTTATTTTTAAGGTTCTTTTTCGAGACCCACTAAAAGCCTTTTGCCTCTTTTGAGAGAGATTTGTAGGTAAAGTAAAACACATTATTGAATAAAAAGTCAATAATTGAATTCTCAGATCAGCCGTTAGATTTTCAATCTGCTTCTTAACTCGAAAACAAATGTTGAAATCTGACTTCAAACTTAAGTTCGAGACAAAAAAAAAAAACATCAGTGTGGGTACACACACTCTTTACGATACAAAAGTCAAAAATTTATCAGTGGTATTCTCTCTTTTAAATCCTTGAATGATATGTCACACGACCCAATCATAGTTTTATTCAAATTTATTGTCACAATAAATGAGCAAGGGTTTTTATCACCTTTTTCCCCTCCTCTCCACTGCTCCATTATGTACAGCATAGTCACACGAAGTCACTATCTATCTCTACTTCTGATAATTTATTCATCAAAGAGTTTTCTGGAAAATCGTCGAATTCATTCATATGTTTGTTCCTTTTGGCGAAATTACAATTATTTTTCGGATGAATCATAATTGTGTGAAAAATTTATACTTTCTAGAGGGGTTATTTAGCTCTATTTTAAAAATTCGAATCCTCCGTAAGAAGAGAATGATTTTTCTATCTATTACTCGTATACAAACAACTAATTTGTCGCTTGTATTTTTCATCGCTATGAATAAAAGTAGTCCAGTGTATGGGAATTTCCTACCATGTGACGTTGGGCTATTCGCGATTTCCTCTTCACTAACTCCGGTTTTTTTTTTTTTTTTTTTAGTTATTTGTGTGTGTGAATTGCATAAAATTACAATTTCTTCGCAATTAAAATGAAACCTGATAAGGGGAATGCGATGAAGATAAGAAGCGTAGTGAATTGAATTAGAGATAGTGATATATAAGCGAAATAGAATTGAAAGAAAGAAAAGGGGAATAGAGGATAATGACAAACTGATAGATGTTATATATTGAAGTGAATCATCGTAATTAATCCTTTGTATTTAAAGTAGTAGGAAAGGATTCGTGATCAGAATAATAGGAGTTGAATCTGTTATAATCGAGAAGTGTTTGAACCGCAATGAGAGTAATTTGGTTAGCTAAGACTTTATAATTTGAACATAAATTTGGATTAATTCATTGAGATTCGAGAGAGAGAGAGAGAGATCTTGTATATTCTTATTAGGTCATAAAGTGTGTTGACCTTCTCTTTCGTATCTTCGATTAAAGTTTTGAACATATTGACAATTTAATTAGACTTTAAAGTGATTGTAGAGTTAAATAATAAAAGAGTTACGTCACAACCTCCTTTTCTCACTTTTTCAATAAAATTATTGGCATTGTGTATCAGCAAATATTGAGCCTAAGACTGTAACTGTTAATTTTTTTGCATTTAAATGCTACAACGCTGTATACCGTCCATTCAGAAGTGTACCCCTGCAATCTTTTTTTTTTCCTTAGCAGCAGAAAAATTTGAGCAGTTGGAATATTTAAATATTTATTTCTATCAAGCAAGATCATATTTCAGAAAAAAGTTTAAGAAGAACTATAAATGTTTTTATTTTTTTTATATATATAAATTTGTTAAATTATATGTATAAAGCAATACAAAGTTTTTTTTTCTTTTTCTTTTTCTTTTTTTAATTGAAAAACGTTCTTCACTTTCATTTCATTTTTAAATCTGCTAGTATATTAAATATATGCTTCTAAGACTCATTCTTATTTTTGTTGCATAATTCAGTGGGATTTTATTCTGTTCTATTGATTTTTGATTGTTTATTGTTCTATTATTTTCTTCTACTGATTTTATTTTATTCTGTGTTTATTTTGTTCGAGTATTTTACTGTACAAATTATATTTCATTCTGTGTTTATTCTTTTCTAATATTTTACTCAACTGATTTTATTCTATTCTACTGATTTTGTTCTGTGTTTATTCTGTTTTAATATTTTACTGTATTGATTTTATTCTATTCTCTCTACTGATTTTATTTATCTTTATTATATTTTACTTATATTATATTAGTAGTTCTAGTATTAAATTATTTACATTTTGTTCCCTTCGAAATTTTGTGTTCTGTGTTACTTAAAAACTGAAAATATTTATAAATTATTTGATGGTGGGGATTTTTTACTGTACTTATTAATAAATTATGTACAGAAAAGTGTTGCGTAACTGTGTAGTGATGCGGATTAAATGCACAAAACTGTGATGCATCCAATATTATAAGTGGAAAATAAAATATAAATATCATTCCCCCAGTTTTCTCTCTCGTACTGAATCATTCCTGAAAGGGTTATCTTTTAATATATTGTAAAAGAGGCAGTTGCTTCCAAAACTGCGTTGCAACAACCAAATTCATTTCTCTAGTCAGATGCTTCAAAAGTGCTTTGCTTCAAATACTAATCTAATTTAGTTCGAGCATTCTATTTATTTCAATCAGAACGTATTCGTAAATTTGATTTCATCCATTTGGAGCAAAAGCTCGCAAAATTTCAGCGAATCGAATTCGTATGCTCGTTTATCATCATTTTGCTAATAATACAATAGAAATAGTATACGAATTTTGTAAAATATTTCATTGTTATTCTGGAGTTCTCGAGCAGGAAATAGAACTTTGGCTCCATTCGTACAAGATGTATTGTTAAAAACGATAATTCAGTAAAGAGCCAATTGGCTGGAAATCTCTAAATAAAACTCAACATGTGAACTTTTCTGGCTATAAATGTTTGCTGAGGCAATAAATTCTTCCATTACAGTTTTATAAGCACATCATTTATGTAGCTGGGAGGGGTTGTAAAAAGAGTTTCAAATATTTGTTTACTTTTAAAATGTATGCATAAATGAAATATTTACATGAGGAATCTTTTAAATGTGTGCTAAATTGAAAAAAAAAGACTTTTTTTTTTCAAAAAATATATTTAATTTATTTAATAAAGCAGTTTATATCAATTGAGAACAGTAGATAACATTGTACGCAATGCAATGAGAAATACTTTTTTTTTTCAAATTATGAACTTAAGAATTAATGTGTTTCCTAAATTACCCTATGATAATATTAATATTTTTTTTGAAAAAAAAAATACACAATTATAAGTTATAAAAATTCACTCATAGAATCGAAATATTTCATCAGATATGTAAATTTTTCAAATATATTATGACATACACACACATCTTAGTTATCATATATTTCTATTATTACATTTTACATCATGTTCAATATTGAGGACTATTTCAGTTAAATCCAATAATTAAAAATTCAATTTTGATTCTTCATATACTGAATTTAGAAAAATTATTTTATCAAAACGTTATATTATTTGCCTTCCTGTATTTCTGAAAACACAAAATCAGTAATCTTACCAAAAAAAGCGTTTAATTTATAATTCTGTTCAATTATCATTGCAACTAAAAATATTTTAAATTAACTAAAATAGTTGCAACACGTTAAAAAAAATTGGAATAAGGACATCCAAAATTATATTGTTTATTGATATACAATGTCAAAATTTAACTCATCAAACTAAGTGAGTAAAATTCATTAAATGCATTGATTTCATTAGTTTTTAATTGCTTTGTACAAATTTGTTTAATGATATAAAAGTAAACACACAAATAAAGGTGTAAAAACATCATAAAATATGTTCATCTGAATTAAAATTAGTGTGTGTGTGTGTGTGTGTGTGTGCGTTTACGTGTGTGTGTAATACATGTATATATACATATATATACATGTATCAGTTTATAGAATTTTATCATCATTCTAGAGGTTTTTCTTATTTTCAATGGCAAGGCAATACAGAATGAACAACAACAAAGATGAAAATACAACATGAACACACAAGGGGAAAAAGCACGAAAAATGACCGAAGTCATTGCCTTGTTAAAAGTTCTCTTGCTCGCCAATACAATGCCGTCTCAGTGTCACCATAGAGCGATGGGCAACGATGGAGGTGAGCCCGATTCATTGGCTCCGCCAAATCACAAAAAGGACAGTTTGGATGGTTAAAACTCCAAATACGATGGAGGTGTTCTCCTGGACAGTCATGGCCCGTCAAAAGACGAAATTTTGCAACACCCTCACGACGTAGGACGTTGGGAATGAACAGAAGATCGCCAACTTTCCACGGTTTTGACTGCAAACGGCCAAGTAGTTGTACCCTAAGATTTTGTGACATAATCTGTTTAATATACAGCTTTACAGAATGACAAGATATTTTTGAACGTCTTGTCTGTAACAATCTCTAGCCTTTCCTCGCAAGGAAATCATTCTGTTCGTTCCCATAAACTCCACAGTGCCCAGGTATCCACTGGAGGGCAACACGTTTCTTTTTCAAGGCCAATCTCTGCAAGTAATCTCGACCTTGAAGGATTTCGTTCGATGAAAGAGTACATTTTAGAGTTACATTGAATATATTAACGACGAACAGCATACATCTGAACCTTGGTCATGTGTCGAGAACGAAAACAGAGAGCTGTTAACGCTTGCCTTCCATACTTTTACCTCAGACCACTTAAGGACTTGAAGGTAACTAAATTTGTCATGAAATGAGTTTCCTTTTTTCCTCTCGACTATTCCATGTAGTAAGGATTCAAATGTAAATAGCCATGAAAATAGGTATCTTAACTACTAGGCTACGGCAGCCAAATGATCAGAATAATATCAGGTTAATTATTGTGGCCTTAGTAGTCGATAATCACGATTCCCGAGATTGTAGCCGACAAAGTCTATGTGGAGCCTAAGCTTCACGTTCTGATACAACCAAGAGCCCATGGAGTGAAATTATATAAATTGCTGTTCGATGAATGGGAGGAAGGACTCCAAAAACTTCTCGCGACGGGATGTAGAAGGGAGGAGGCGTCCCATCTCCAAAGACATCATTTGATCTGGTCTCAAAATTACGAAGTTCGTCTCTTATAGTCCTCGTGCGGCATTGATTTACCAAGCAAATTAAATTAAATATACAATTTATTAATAAAAATTATGAAATATTGCATTCTGTTAAAAAATATTACTTCATTGTAGATCTAAACAGTTTTTTTTTATTATTTTTTCAGTTTCCATTGTATTTTGATATTTTCAATAATTACTTTAAAATCTTATCATACTTTAAGACTTAAGAACTTAAATATAAATTAATTCTTAATGTCAGTTTTTTCGTTAAAAAAAGGGGTAGTATTAGCTTGGTGGTTCATGATCGCAGATTGGTTTGGTTTCGTCGAGTCATAAATTCGAGTCCTGGTGCCACTAAAGACCCAGCATGTAGTGGTGAGGCAGTTTAAAGCTCATAGATACCCCAAGTTCTCCAGTTGGTGAGGTGTGGAAGTTTGGAGAAGTCGGTACCAACTCATAAGTCGTCCTCGTCTCTTGACCGAGGCTCAAAATTACAAGATCCGTCAACAATAGTCTCCGTTTTGTTTCTCAGTGTGACGTTAATATCAATTATATCACATTTAAAAAATATGCTTTCCCCCCAAAAAAAAACTCTAGGAATATTCAAACATTTCTAGTTTTTCGATATATTTTATTACAGTGATACCTCTTGTAAAGGATCCCTCTGTTTAAAGAACAATTCTGTTGGTCCCAGTCCGTTTGAATAGTATATATATTTATCTCTTATTAAGGGATACCTCTATTAAAGGGACAAAATATCTAACCCGGTGGGTGTCCCTTATTGGGAGGTACTACTGTGATGTTGGGCTATTCGCGTTTTTCTCTTCACTGACCTTGGATACTTTTAATTAAGATTTATTGCTTTTTCTAAACAACCTTTGCCCAAACAAAAATAAAACGTGAATATTTAAATTACAAGCAGGTAGAAATAAAGTGAAGGAGGTAGATAGGAATTATATAAGCTAAGCTTGAGACACACGATAGAGGTCGAGTGGTTCTAGCGTTTGGCAATTGTTCCACAGTCGAAGATGGGGTCGAGAGTTGTTACAGGGGATCGACTGCATAGTGAAGTTTAGAAGTCGAGACAGCTTCAACTCTAAGGCATTGGTAAGACTCAATTAGTTTGATATTGGTGGAACAAGTTAATATATTTAAGGCGATATTTGGGGAGAGTCGGTTACACATTTGTCGTTATACTAGCAATTTGTTAATAAACGTAGTGTGTGAAACCTGTGTAACGTCTTCTTGAACGACTTATTGACTTTTAGTGTTAGTACATTGAGTTTAGCTATGGCTCAAGAGGCGAATAGAAATAGTTCGTAGTCACACCACTTGCATTATCCAAAAATAAGTATCCTAAATAAGTTACAAATGCAAAAAAAAAGCGTTTTTCAAACGATCAGAGTCGTTTAAACATAAAGCATTAAAACTACTATTTAAACGCTAACAAACAAAAAATATAACAGTAATTCCACCAAAAATTTCCATACGATCGAAGATTTTATTATATTTGTAGCCTTTCTGCAACTTAAATGTTCTCCATTTGCTTAAAAATATACTCCAGGTCTTTTTAGATTAATACCATAAACCTTAGCAAAATACCCTATAATGACAAAAAATAAACCTTAATTCAGATGCATTTTCTTAATGCGTTTTAAATTGAGCAAATTACGTCGACCTCATGAAATATAACCTTGTAAGGGAATTCATCCGCGAAAATTGTTGCTTATTGTATTAAGATTAATGGTGGGCTCTGTAAGTCAAAAGCAGCACAATTTGTCGAATTTTTTCTTCCGTCATGTGACATGGGGCTTTTCGCTCGAATATTATATCATGATCGTTTACACTTGCTTTTTGAAGGACGGATAAAATAAACTTTTTGGCATTGTTCCCAAAACTGATAAGAGAAAAAGAGCAAACTTATTTATATTATGGAGATATTTTTAAAAGTAAGTTAATTTATTTATTATAGAAGTAAAAAATAAAAATTTTCAAAGGTTTCAAATGGAAAATTTCTTTTCCCTAATTGATAACGGTTGAGTGAAAAAAAAATTAATTGGAATTTAACTGATGCACGACAATAACTGAAGGATTTTAATGACGCTGTAAGTGACAGCGATGTTTTTGACAAATTTTTACAAGGGTCGATTTTTCTTAAACGGAAGTTCGTGTGAAGAAGGAGAAATATGTCTGAAAAGATTTGATAATTTTTTTTTGCGTGACTTTTGAAAGATTATTGGAAATGACAATCGAAATAATTAAAGGACTGAAAAAATTAATTTCAGGCTTGAATCAACACATTTTCAAAAAATCAATTAAGTTTTTTTATAATTCCGGGGGTTTTTTACACAGAAGGAAAGTAATTTCAAAATATTTTTTCTAATGCACAATTTTCAGAAAAAGTAAGAAGCTTATTTGGAAAAAAAATGGAGTTCTTTTTAAGATCGCGAAAGAATATAATTATTTTTCATACATAGTTTCATTTCGTAGAACAGAAAGGTTTCTACATAACATAAAATATTTTTATCCAGATTTTTTGATATTTAATATATTTTGTCATTTAATATAAATTTAACAAATATTGTACCAGTAGTTAATAAATTTAAAGAAATTGAAACATGAAAATCTCGATTTTTCTTAAAATTTTATACCATTATAATAAAATTCACCTGAAACTTATTTAATGAGCTCAGAAATCTGATGATTTTCATTAGGAGTGAACGTTATTTCACGTAATAGGAAAAATAATATGAATATATGTCTGGAACTTAACACTGAAATAATAGGTTCTTTTCAAAACCTTATCAGTTTTGTCATTTTTTAAAACGTTTTTCTGTATTTCAATTGGTGTGTGTGTGTCATCAAATTTTCGATCTTTAATTTAACCAACTTCCTATTAACCTAGAGCTCTGAAATTTTGGGAATCGTTCTTACTCGCCTAACAATGCAATATTTAGATATTTGCTACCAGTTTTAACTAATATTTCAATAATTTTTTAATAAACTTTGCCACCATATAAAAACGTTGGTTTTTATCTCGAATTATTCAAGACTAATCTTATTATTTATTTTAAGGATGCAACTTGTATAATTTAAATGCGCAACTTTTCGTAACATAAAATTTTTTTAACGCTTTCTTAAACAGTCACCGTTTACCGTCATTCACACGACTTCATATCACAGTCACTAAAGTCACCGCAGCAACACGGTTCACTGTTTCAAATGAAGGTATTTGCGTCATATAAAGAGGCTTTTACTTTTTGTCATAATCACCGTTTTTTTACATTATCAATGCTTTATATTGTGATGTTGAAACAAAACTTTTATATGTATCGAAAAATGACGTGTGAAATGAAATGAAAATAGTTTCCTAGCTCTTGATAATCATATGAACTTTTTTGATTATTTCAAAAAAAAAAAACAAAAAAAAAGTGTTACTTTCAATTTTCTTCTTTGTTTTGTACTTTTTTTTTTCAGACATTTGAATAAATTTACATATCTTAATCTAGGATCAAGGATTGCAATATAACTGAAATCTGAATATTTTAAAGTCATCAAGAATTATTCTTGGTAAAAATCAATGCATTATGATAATGTTTAAGACTAGGAAATAAAATGCAGTTATGTAACTGAATCGACCATTTTGAAAAGAAGTCGACTCATCTTTTACGAGTTTTACAGGACGAAAAAAAAATTATCTTTCCGTAACATTTCTAGAAAACATAAATAAAGAAATTTTTACACATGATGGGATTAAACATAATGTAAAAAATGCAAAAATAATTATTTATGGTCCTACAGGTTGTCCAGGAAAAAAATATTTGTCCTACACGGAAATAACCCGTTTTTTAAATGTGTCTGAGTTTTCGAAAGATCAAGTTGAGAGTCATTTTCCAGGTGATGATCTGTTTTCTAAATGACTGCTGGAATAAGATCCCTTTAAAACTAATTGAATGTATAAAATGTGTGCTATCATCATATGGAACACATGAGTCGATGCTACAGGATTACAAAATCCCCTAAGGTTCATTTGGGAAAAGATTGGAAATAAGACTTTTTCAAAACGACTGATTAAATTGAAGATTGATTATTTATAAATTTTAGTGTCATTTTAGGAGAGGAGTGCACTAAAATATTAATTGTCTTAAAGAAATCTCTTTAATTATTTTTATTTCTATTATTTTTATTTTATTTATTTATTTTGATTTTTAATTTTGTATTGATTACTTTTGCTTCCAATCTATTCATCGAATGACTTACATTTAATTCAAAAAACGTAAAAGATTGATACAAACAATGAAAAAATGTCTATTTCATTTACAGTTCGAAAATTCTGAATGATCATTAAGAAAAATTATTCCATTAACTTACTCCTAGAAAATTACGAGTTTCCATCTAAATAATGCAAATTACATAACAATAATATAATTCAAGGAACTGAAGAGAGGTTAGTAAAGTAAAAAGTTTAGGTATGCAATCATTCGAAAGTAATACTTGACAAATTTAATGTTTTTCAACAGCATTCATCTATTTCAGTCATGAGTATACAAAAGAAATAGTTTTTGGTTTATTCCAATCTTATCTTGTAATGATGTTAAATTCATCGGACACACTTTTCTGATGTAAACACAAAATGAAGGATTGATATTAAAGGGTAACTTTACCTAGCATTTTCAATCTATCCGTAATGTAAAAATGACCAAGTTTATGGAACATTTTTAAAACATTAACAGAACGTATGGTCACCAATTTATATCTATGCGCATTTAATGGATTATTATTGTTTTATTGGGAGATTTTGTCAAAAAAGTTACGCAAAAAATTTACCCTTTAAAATGTTTACTTATGCATATCGTTTTGAAACTTTTTACACGTTACTGTTCTCATTAAAATAGTTAAATTAATTCGATAAATGCACACAGAAAAAAATTGGTAACTGTATGACCAGTCATTTTTTTTAAAAAAAAGTTCCTCAAACATAATCATTTTTAACATTATGAAGATAAAGAACTTCATCAGCTTTGCTCGAGATAACTCCCTCAAAGGATTGTTATTGCTCACCTGTAGATGGCGCTTTGTAAAGGGCAAATATGTAAGACGTTTACTTGTGCATTTTTGTGAGAGATTTATAATACATCGCACGTGACATATACGCTTAAAGTAAACTGCAGTATTCACCGACGTTAAGGTGATAACAGTATATTAGAATAAAAGTTAATTGTTATTATTAAAAAATAAATTATGATGTGTGTTTGTAACAGGAAATATATATAAAAATGAGCTTGTAACCGACGTTCTTATGCCATAACTGCTTTAACGCAAAAGAATTCAGCAACATCTCGGGGTAAATTACTATATTTTTAATGACATAAAACATCACAGTTACAAAGACGGAATTAAAACAATTAACAGTAGCATTTAGAAGGAAAAAAGTTTATCACAAGTAAACTTAAACATAGTCCAGGGTTGGACAGCAACAGAAGACCTTACTCCACGAAATCCCAGCTCTCTCTGGCAAAAATACTAGATGACATAGCCACACCCTAACCTTGAGGATTATTCCCATCATGTGGCGCCATCTACAGTCTCGTTTTGTGTTACAGACTCCCCCTCTGGTTCCGTTGACGTCTCGGCTCGGAACCAGGAGGTAATTTCTTAAGACGTCCTCTTTTTCTAAGTGGAGCCACTGGTCCAGTGTCTCTTTCTACTCCAGGCTCATCATAGTCCTTTAGGGCAGAAATGTGATAAGTTCCAAGGACTTGGTCTTGGTTGGCCGGGTCGGCAATCTCATACGTTACTGGAGATCTCAAGGTGAGAATGAGGTAAGGACCTTCCCTCTTTGGCATGAATTTCTTGCTTCTGTTGTTCCGACTTATGGGATGAATGGTCACCCAAACTTTGTCTCCAGGTTTGTAGTACTTTCGTCTTCTTCTTCGATCGAAGTTTTCTTTCTGACGATCCTGTTTCTTTATTGGGTTCATCCTGTAGGGAGACGTTGCTATTAGGGAGTGATCACCCGTGTCGATACGGTGTTCGATAAACGGCGTGGGTCCTCCCCCTGATTGGAAACATGTCTCATTTTTGTCCAGGAGTTTATTTATTTTTCTTGTCTGTTCTGGGGATAGGTGTTTACCCTCATCTTCTCGAAGTTCGAACGCACTGATGGCTATTTCTTCCAAAGGCTTCTTGAAGAACTCGTACTGTCTTCGAGGATTTTCGGAAAAATACCATTTTCCGCCTTGGACATCAAGGACGATTCCAGCTGCATTGAGGAAATCCCTTCCTAACAGAGTCTTATTTCCTTTTGCTTCAGGCAATACTAGAAATTCTGTTGGGATAACTTTGCCTTCAATGTACAGGTTGACAAAAGCACTCAGAGCTATAATGGTCTGTCGAATTCCATCAGCCATCATTAATGAAATAATCTTGTTCCCAAAGATGATGTCATGCTCTTGCAGGAATTTGAACAGTTTTTCACCTGCAATGGTATGGGAAGCACCGGTATCCGCACATACAGCAATCTTTTCTCCAAAAATTCTGAGATAAATCAAACTTGAGGGATCCGAGTTTGAATTCAAGTTGGATAACGTCATACAGTTCACTGCTGTTTCCGTTTCATTAGCTCTCTTGCAGGTAGGACACCTTGCCTTGATGACTCCAGGAGTCCCGCATCCGTAACACTGGATGGGCTTCCTTCCTTCAGTTCTGGAACTTGGGAATTTAGGTACTGTTCTAGAGGGTCCTGGTGAGTGGTTATCATAGGAGCCTCCAACAGGTGGACTTTTCTTTATTGGAAAGGGTTTCCTGAATTCTTCTTTCATCTTGAAAGTCTGATTTGGATTATTTTTCATTCCAGGCCTTAGGCTATCGTATGCGTCCAATTTCTCAGCTAATTCCAAAGGATCGTTCAAATCCGCCCAAATATCCAGAAAGTGTTCTTTGATATTTGCAGGAGTTTTTCTTTTCATCTGATCAGCGATGATTAGACTTTTAAGTTGATCAAACGTGGTTATCTTCAATTCTTTGATCCAACCTTCAAGATAAGAACTTAATTCGAAATAAAAGTCTCTCCATGTCGAGTCAGGGTTTTTCTTCTGTTGAGAAAAGTACTGCCTAAACCTATCTCCTGTAACTCGAAATCTTTTTCGAAGCATTTCTTTTACCTTTTCATAGTTTTGAGAATCATCTTCATCCTCTCTTGCGATGAGCTGAGCTATATCAGGTGGCAATGAGCTAATCAGGTATGCTGTCCAAGTTTTTTCAGGAATGTTCAAGAACTTCATTTGACGTTCGAAAATAGTCAGGTATAGACCCATTTCGTCTTCCTTCGAGTTGAATCTCGGAATAATTCTACTTAGCTCAAGCTTTGGGTTTTCTAACTGTTGGTTTACAACAGATGTTTGTGATAACTTCTGCATTTCAAGTTGAATTTTCAATTTTTCCAGTTCGAATTCTCTTTCTCGTTGCTGGGCCACCTCCACAGCTTTCTGTTTCTCTTCCAATTCCGCAACTTTCTGTTTCTCTTCCAATTCCACAACTTTCTGTTTTTCTGTTGTTATACGTTCTTCCACAATGACACTGAGCATATCCTTGACGAATTCCTCATCATACCTATCACTTGCGGTTATGAGATCTTTTAGTTCAATAATTTTGAGATTGTCCGACGGAGCCAAACCCAATTCTGTGGCTAAAGTTCTTAAATCCTCTTTTCTGGATCTTCCCAAAAATGCCATTTTTCTTCACTTTTTAGTCTATTTCAAATTTAATTTTCTAACGTTCAATTAAAGTTAATGAATAAAAGTTCACTAAGTGACAGTGTTAATTCTGTTATCTGAAAACATTATAGTCACACAATACTTATGCACTAAAATTTTCGTTATATATAAAATAATACTTTTGCACTTAAAATTTCAGTTATATGTAAAATAATACTTATGCAATAAAAATCTCAGTTATATATAAAAAAATAACATATTTATGTACTTTTGCTGAAAAACAATAAAATTCCTTTATATCAAATTGTGATAATTAATTTGAAAATCAATCTTAAGAAGATTAAAAGAAACAATTTTTTTTAATATCGAATATCTGCTAATTCCTTTCATCAAAATCAAAACCAAAATAAGTTTATATAACATTCATTATTAATCAAAACAGTATCAGCAATTAACATGAAATTGTTTATACAAAATTCAAATATGTTTAAGTAGGAATAGCATTCATAAATCATTTTATTAACCTTGGAGTTACCAATATTGCAAACTTGTTTACACTCAGAAGTAATTAAAATTATTTTCCGAAATTTTTCAATAAAAACCAGAAATGTTTATACTTTATGAATAACATACAAGTTTTCAAATGTTATAGCAATTACTTTCCAACTCCGTTATATACTTCATAAAAATTTTATTTTTACATTAGTCATAAAAACAGAACCAAAAAAAAAAAAATCATTATGATAAGAATTGCAATCAACATAATAAGAATCAAAGTGACATGCTTTGAATAAATACCAATAATTTCTTGAAAACAAAACTACATATGTGTTAATGGTATAAAATTTTTAAATTAGGAAGAAAATATGCATTCATAAATAATAAACTAACTTTCGGTTAGCCTTAATCAGAACAAACAATGTACTGCAACATACAATAATACGAGTAACATAAATCACAATTTTATGCTGAATAAGAGAGTATAATTTATGTAGAAAAAAATAACACTTATCTTAGATAGCACATAATAAATTTGCTGGATGCAAGTATCTTTTATTCGCAGGATACGAACCTCCTTATATCGTCAGGGTGACAAAACTTCAACACCGAAGTCAGTGGGAATAATTCGATATAAAAACCAAAGTTTTTAAAAACAACGTTTTTATATGGTGGCAAAGTTTATTAGAGAAAATTATTGAAATATTAGTTAAAACTGTTAGTTATTTTTAACTTTAAAATTCACTTAAAAAGAGACATTTGTGACAGTATTAAAAAATTCATAATACTCATAAAATCAAAACATGCATTTGAAAGTTTGTAAGTCATTCTATTAAAAAAAGAATGGGAACCAGAATTCAGAAAAAATTATTGTGATAAGACATGGCGCCAAATATTGGAAACTTTCTTTCTTGCGAATGATTACTGACTAAAAGTCAGCAACCCTTACTATCTCGGAGATAGTAAAGGGGAGATAGTATCTCCCCTTTGTGAGTACAAAAGGTTTACGATACCGCATGCTGCGTGGGGAGTGCCCGGTGCTCCCAGAGGGGGAAAGAAATTTTTTCCTCAATCCTAAAAGCGCCGAGAGGAAAGAATATTTTGACTTATTAAAATTATTGAAATATTAGTCAAAACTTGTCGCAAACGTCTAAATATTGCATTGTTAGGCGAGTACGAACGATTCCCAAAATTTTAAAGCTCTAGCTTGATGGGAAGATGGTTAAATTAACGATCGAAAATATGATGACACACACACCAAGTGAAATTCAAAAAAACGTTGTAAAAAGGCGAGGCAGAGCTGGGATGGGCCGCGCGTTGGGTGCCAATTTTGTAACCGACGTTCTTATGCCATAACTGCTTTAACGCAAAAGAATTCAGCAACATCTCGGGGTAAATTACTATATTTTTAATGACATAAAACATCACAGTTACAAAGACGGAATTAAAACAATTAACAGTAGCATTTAGAAGGAAAAAAGTTTATCACAAGTAAACTTAAACATAGTCCAGGGTTGGACAGCAACAGGAGGATGACATAGCCACACCCTAACCTTGAGGATTATTCCCATCATGTGGCGCCATCTACAGTCTCGTTTTGAAATTAATGTGTTACAAGCTAAAATTTAAAAAAAATCAAAATAAGATGGATACATTGCTTATTTTTTTGCGGAAGATGAAGTATATGTGAAGAAATGTTTATTCGCCATCTCTCGAATATCCGAGCCTTTCAATTGATTGATTGTTTATCAACATCACTCTCAGAAGCAACACGAGGGATATTAGAAACGAACTCCTTAATTTTGAACTTTATTCAAGTGATGAGGACAGCATCAGAGTTAGAACCCTCTCTCCATGCTTTTACACCACACCCTAAGGGGGCTGTTAGGATTCGTTAAACGTATAATATTTAAGATTCGTTAAATGTATAATCTTTCGGATTCGCTCAATGTACTTCCTACATCTTTATGTTTATCTTGAGTGGCAACTGTATTTAAAAAATGTAGATGTCTGTCATGTTTAGTTAACGTAATAAAAAGAATTTGTCCGAAGAAGATTGCTTGTTTTTACGTTCGTACTTTATACGTGATTATAAATAGTTCAGTCTAATATTTTACTTTTACTTAGATATCTTTACTTAATACGATTGTTCAATAGGGGCCTTGGATCCTCGACAGATTTAACGTGCTTCGAATGTGCTACGCGGTGGATTTTTAAAAATTCAGGACGCGAACCAACGACTCAACAGAAAGAATGTCGGCCGCGAGCTTGCACGTATTTTTGTTGTTTTGCAATTGCAATATTTCTGAGGCCGAACGATTATTTAATAATAAAATTCTGAATTCTTGTTAATAAATAATAAAGAATCCCAAAATTTGTAATATATTTCATTTACATTGTTTCAAATAATTGTGAAATCAATCATTATTATTCAAATAATTGTCGTTTCAAAACGGTATGAAAGTGATATTTTTGTCTATTATAATTTGAGCATTGGAAACAAACTGCACAAATTCTTGCTATTACCTGTCATGAACACTTAGTTAGATTGCATAGTGTTCTTTTTATGTAGCATTTTACCAAATCCATGTTAATTAAAACTCTCTAAATATTAATTTTAATTAAAATATTCGATGAAAGAAATCCAGTCATGATTTAAGGGCTAAGCTAAAGATTTATAAAATAGTTTTAAACTTTTCTCTAGCGTTTTTAGATCACTAATAAAATGGATCATAACTATTTAAAGTGTAAAAATATGCGAGGGATATTTGGAAAGTATGTTTCGTCAATTTTTTGAAAGAGCACATGGTGTACCAGAAGAAATAAACAAAAACTATAAGAATCCACATCCGTCGCTGGTTCAACGACGGAAGTAGTTTCTGTAGAGGAGAAATGCATGGTGTTGCATGTTCAGTGAAGGGAGACAGGGTGTGGAGGATGAAGATCAAAGTGGGCATCCCTGCTAGAGTACAGAACATGGATCTAGCGGATCGGTGCATTATGGTGTCATACGTGGTGTCCACACTGCGTCTTAGTCGTACTCAGATCCATCCAAAGCAATACTGGGGTGGAACAGGCTGTGAGACATTTCCCTTCATCGCAGGGTATCGAGTCTTACCAGAGGAATTTCTTCAAGATGCTTGCATGCTACGACAAATGTCTCAATGTGAATTGCGATTATGTCGAAAAATGAAACTTTTCTTCGGAGCATCTCTCGTATACTACAGTATATAAATTTATTGCAGATCTAATATATATATACATAACGTGTGTGTGTGCACTACTTAACTATATAGTTCATAGTATATACACTGCTGGCCATTAAAATTGCAACACCAGGAAAGAATAATCTGACAAACGTCAAACTCCATGAAAGGAAGAAGAGATTAGGATATGCAGATGATTAGTATTTACGCGCATTTAGACAACGCAGGAGTGAGAACGGACATCCGAAGCACTGTATAAAAGAGAAGTTGTGTAGCGGATTTCTCATTCGGAAATTCTTTTTAAGTTCAAGATTTGTTTAGAATAAGAAAAAGAAATGCTTACCAGCAAGTGTTGGAATTCGATAGTGGCAGGATCGTTGCCTATCGAGAGTGTGGAGAGTGTGGGTTATCGTTCAGTGATATTGCCCCTCGCATTGGTCGAAATCCAACCCCTGTCATACGAATATGGAATCAATGGATTGGTGAGGGTCAAACTGAACGCGCGCAGGAACTCCACACCCTCCCATGACTAACACCCGAGAGAGCAGTCATATTGTGATGTCAGTCCTTCAAAACTGAACCACAGACCATTATTCAGGAAATGAGCATGTTTGCAACACGCCCAGTTTCCGCTCGTACGATGCGACGACGTTTGCAGCAGCGTGGACAGTCAGCACTGCGACCATTACTTCGGCTTTCCTTGACAATGCAGCATAGAGAGAGACGAAGACTCTGGAGCGCCGAACGACAAAGTTGGATACAGGAATTGCACAATGTCATCTTATCAGACGAGTCAAACTTCTGCCTCCTTAGCCGACGTTTCATGTGAACAAAAGGGTGGAAATCGGAGGAAATCAAGTCTGGACTGTATGGTGGGTGATCAAACACGTCCTATTGAAAAGACTGTAAAAGCATCTTTGTTGCAGTTTCAGTGTGCGGTCGCGCATTGTCACTCATGAAGATTTTTTTGTACACATTACTCATTCGTCGATGAATTTCGGCTGCATTGCATCCCTCAGCATGCAGAAATCAAATGAACATATGCACTTCACACTTAGTGGTAGTCTCTATTGTCGAAACATGGTTACGTGCACACTGTGCACTCAAAACTGACAACTGCGACCAGATACGATACTACAGACTGCACACAGCGTCATCAGAGTTTCACGGAAATTATTTCGCAACCGATCGGACCTTGAAAAAATAGCACTGGAACTTTTGCAGCTGATTACCGAAGGTTTACTTTTAGATGTCGGTTTTTCTTTTTGTGCGCCATTTCACTTTGAACTTCGATGCTTCAGGGAATACATGAACATATTATTAAACGATATCAAACGATAATTTAACCTTTAATTAATTAAACGCGATTGTTATGGCAAAATATTAAAATAATCTATCTAACCCTATTAAAAAATTCTCATTTATATTTGATTCACCTTCGTATCATGCATAAAATTACAGTGTTATTTATATTCACATACGTATCCCTAGAAATTTATAAAAGCATTGAAGTAAGTTACGAAATTATCTATAAAAATTCTAAATTTTACAAAATATTTAGAACTACTTTCTTTGAAGATTCTTAAATCCCTCACAGCAATGATATATAATCTAGTTATAAATACTATGTCACATTATTTCAAATTTTCAAATGGTAGCATTCAAAAATTCCAAAATTATGACAGATATTCCCAAGAAAACCTATTAAAGTTTAGCGCAAAATGAAAATTTTATTCTCAAAACAATATTTAATGGGGGAAGCATTTTAAATGTTTTTGCAGCTTTTTTTTCTCTGAAACTATTCTTTAAGTAATATGGAAGAGAAGAATACATGACGGAAATAACAGTAGAGTTTAGTCATAACTCAAAAATAATTGGGTAGTAGAATGTATTCCACAAAAGTAATAGTGTGGTGGAATATTTTGCATGTAAATTAGATAGTTAGAATTAATTATGCCATTAACTAGATGGTTTAGAAGTCTGTTTAGTATTCGATGCGACTACTAAGCAGAATCAAAAGGGAATTTAATTTTTAGCTGCGATACAATGCATATTTTTGTGTGTGGTGTTTCTCTCTCTATTAGAGTTTATTGTTCTCTCTTTAAAGATCTTTTTTACATTTTAATGGCATAGATTTGCATTTGTTTATTTTGAATGTTTCCAATTTTTTTTTATTACGAGATTATATATTCTTATGTTAGGAGATAAATTAATTTAATTAACACATAGCTGATAATCTTCCAAAAATATTATTATCATTAAGAATACCGTTATTTGTTTGTTTTCATCTTCCTGATATAAAAATAACCTAAATTTCAAATCCCTAATTCCAAATTTTTGAGCGTGTTTTTTTTGGGGGGGAGGGGGAAATATTCAAAAAATAAAGTTAGACAACTTTAAGTGGTCTTATATTATTTAAAAAAAAATTA
>BMAW01004354.1:0-78236 GCA_019974015.1 Nephila pilipes
TCAGCCTACCAGGAATTATAGATTTTATTTTTGTAGATTTTATCACTGAATTTGTTAGCATCTTTTAATCATGAACTCTTTTGCAATTTGGATTTCCTAATTCAGCCTACCAAGTCGCAAAGGGGGAAGGTTGGTACCATTGAACTAGTTTAACCCCTCTTAATCGGTCCTCAGCCCGATATTGCTTTTTGACTTGCTGGGTTCCATATTTTCATTTATTTTTCTTTAATTATTACATTTCTTTTTCGTTTTTTGTCTTTTTAAATATTTTAAATTATTCTTTCATAAATTTTCAGTATATATATATATATATATATATATATATATATATCATTAACGATTTGAATAATTTTACACCTTTCGACTAATCTATATTCTTACTCTGGAGAAATAAATTTACTTTGTTAATACGTGTCAAAATGTCGTTCCAAAGGATAGTTAAAAAAGTAGTTTTTAATTTTTTAGCTGAGAGTCGAGTATCCGCTGCCTGTAATTCATCATTAATTAAGTAATCCAGGCTCATGACAGTTTCTGAATATCCGGAGCTTAAAGCTCTAATTGTAACTGCGCGTGCTGACCAACGAGTTTTTTGATAGGTTTTTCAGTACATTTTGATTTCTTACACAGCTCAAATTTTATGTTAGTATATTCCAATGATGGTTTGATGATGAGCAAAAATTATAAAGATTTTTAACAAAATCAAAGTAAATTGTTACATTACAGTAACATTCTACTGCTTGAACGCCAATTAAATTCAAAGAATGTCCTGCACATGGTACATATATAGCGTATTTTTTTCCCCCTTGAAGTCGGGCTTGCAATCCTGAATATTTCCCTGTCATATTCGAGGCATTGTCGCATGACTCACCTCTACAGTCACCTGAGGGAATTGCTGTTATTTTCCAAAAATGAAACCATCCATCAGATATTCTGCAGTATGTCCATTAATATTATTAAATTGCAAAAATCTTTCAATGGGTGCACCATTTTGGACATATTGTAAAATAAAAATTATTTGGTCAGCATGAGTCACATCTTGGGTAGAATCGAAGCAAATAGAATAATATTTAGCTTTCTGTATTTCAGTGATGATAGCTTCCAAGATTTTTGACGCCATGGCTTCAATGAATTCATCTCAAATTGTAGCAGGTAGATGAGAAAGATTAGCTTTTCCAGAATTGCCGTACTTTTTAATATGTTCTTTTAAAAATTGATCAAACTTACTTAGAAGTTCTAAAGTGCCTAAATAATTTTCGTTATTCACTGAAACTATAGTTTCGTTTTCCCCTCCAAAAGGCAGTCCTCTTGATGGTAAGAATTTTATAACGGCCACTATGTATAGCCAGTAAATAGTTTCTTCTTAAAAAGATAAATTAGATGGTTTCTTTTTCTTAATTTTTATTATTTTCTTGACTTTGAAATAAACACTTTTTTATGGTTTTATTTTTCTAGGTTTGCGTTTATTTTATTCCATTTTTTGATGATTTTATGTGGATTTTTGTTGATGATTTGCAAATACCTCTCAATACCTTGCTATTTTTGTTCAAAATTAAAGATAAAATGCTTCTACCGAGTCCTTCACAATTGGAAGGGTCCAGTTTGATGTTCACTTTAAGGGAAAAAAATTGTAACACCGTTTCTATGCCCTCTCTTTCATTGCCCTTCCCTATCGTTCAAGTACATACAAACCACCCTTCATGTACAAGTTTTACAAAGAAACTGCTTTTCTCGCTGTTTCAATATGTAGTCCACTTTCCTGTTTGAGTATAATCAGTGTTCATTTTTTAAATCAAATCATTTCATTTATTAAATATCTACAGTGTTAATTAAATATTTTTAATGAGTACGAAAAAACAAACATTCCGAATTTTGTACAGTGATTATTATAAAAATATAAATTTTAATAAAGGTGGAAACTGACTCAGAACTGTTTGCGGTGATATATATCAATACGAAATTGCATCAAAACCTTATTTTTTTAAAAAAATTAATAAGAATACTCAAATTGCAAAATTTAAACTTCAATGCATCATGTGTTTCTTAATACTATAAAGTATTTCTTAATACTATAAAGAAAAAAAGGTATATAAATGTTTTGCATAAAGTCATTTTTGTTCCTTTCTATTTTATTGAGGAAAAAAAATATGTTACATTATTCTGAATTATTGTTATATTTTAAGTTTAAATCTAAAACGATAATTAAGTGGTTATGATTTCGAACTTGTGGCCACTGTTTTTTCTGCAGTATCGTGGGTTCGAATCCTCTTGGCACCTAAGACCCATCATGTAGAAGTACTGATACACGTTAAATCTATAGAATACATGCATGTAACTATGCAAAATATTTTTATCCATATTATTATGCTTATCAAACGAAACAAAGAATTATGATAAAAAGAAGTCATATGTTCTAAAAATTAAAGAACATTATTACATAAATTATTAATGAGGAGAATTATATTCATGTAAATAATTTTCATTAAAAATATTTTATACTAATATGTGATAAAGTATTAGTAAGTAATAAAGTATTGATAAATGATAAAGTATAAATATAGTATAAGTTTTAAAGTATAAGAGCTAAAATTATATACATAATTTCAATTTCAATTTCCTACAGAAAAATCTGATTAAACATACACACGCAAATAGAAAATTTCTAGTGAGGATCTTATACATTAAAAATCTCTTATTTTGTACTGTGTTGGATAAGAATTTCTGCACTTTTTGTTTACTCTTAAAACATTAAATTATTGTACAGGCATTTATTTATCTAATTATCAAATCGTACTGTAGGATTCCTATTATATGATTGTTTCTCTACATTTATACAACATTGCAAAAATCTGTAGTAATGTAATATCTTCATTTTATAAATGTTCTTTTTTATTTGGGTTTCTATAATAATAAAAAGGACAGTCATTTGAATTCTTAACCGAATAAAAGAACACTTTCCGTATTAGAAGCAAATAAAAATATTTCTCTGAATTATAATACACATTGGAAACTCTTTTGGAAGACCATAGTGCATTCAAAAGGAAGGGAGCGCGCACTTATCCATATTAATCAATATAAAAGTATTCTAAAGAGCTAATTGATATATTTATATACAATTTTATAAACAGTTAAGAGATCATTTCTTGTTATTCAGAGGGAGAGAGAGAAAATTTACAAAAAAAAAAAAAAAAAGAGCAGAATTTTTTAAAACCGGTTATTATTTTTATAATTCTCTCTATAAAAAAGCAAATACAAAGCAAAATTTTCATTTGCAAATTATTTTACTTTTTTGACGCAATATAAATATTTGTATATTATCTTAAATCTGGAAGAAATACAATTCAAAAATGAAAACATAATTACCTTTTGCTGTTAATTAAACAAATTACATTTAAACAAAGGAATTGCCGATTTAGAACTGTAGGCCACTCATTTCTTCGAAAAAGTATGATTCCCTTCAGGGTCATTTCAACCCTCTTTTTTTATTAGCCCTGACCCCTGTCATAAAATAGGGAATGTGTTTTTGTCACTTCTGTTGGGGGGGGGGGTTAAGTGTATCTCTTATCCATTCGTGGGCGATGCTTAACTCCTGTGTGCAAATAAATAAAAGATCGCTGGAGAGAGTGTCTATGACTGTCCTTCCCACAGCAGTATTTTTATCAATAGATTGGTTAGATAGATAGTTAGATAACCTCGCTATAGAAATAAACTAATATTTTCCTTGATTCTCAGCAAACATCATAAATAGAAATAGTTAATATAGAAGTAACTGTCTTCAACCAGTCATGTCCGCGAATAACATTTGACGATTGAAATTATTCTGATCATGATCTTATTCAGGCCGAGTAGAGAACGAGACGAGGCCCCCTCAAAGGCGAGGCCCTGGGCCAGTTGGCCCATGCCTTAAGACGTCCCTGCTTATAGTTCAGTGCAAACTGATGAAGCTTGTCAACAGGGTTCAAAATACTTGAGATGTAGTGTTTCTGCTTGCGGAACCCAGTTGGTACCTCATACACCAATTTTTTTACATTGCAGCGACTTTCTACTACAACAGTGCCATAAGTTAAAATGCCTTATTAACTAATGCGAATAGGGTGTTCTCTTTAGCCCAGTTGGCATGACAAAAAGCAACCGATCAACTTTCCTTTGGACCCACTGGACCAGGATTCGAAACAACGCAGTTACATCAAAGTCGCCAAACAACTTTCTCCCTCTCCACGGACACGGGGTAGAAAAACATCCCCCGACAAATCGACCTCCCCTGAAACATCTTTCTTACTCTTTTTCGCCATACCACGTAAAATGGGTTTTAAAGGCGAAACAGTTAGTAAAAAACCCTTCCCCAAATTCATCACTCAAATTTTCATTCACACATATGATTGTAACCTTTTCTGCTGTGTGAATCCTAGAATGCAGTAGAAATATAATTTGTACTAAGGAACGAATTTTATTTTATCATTCATTCAAAAAATAAGCATAGTGAGTAATGAAGTTTTTTTTTTTTTTATTATTATTAAAATGACATTCCGTAAGCCATGTAATTGCTATTTCTTGCATAATTGAAAAATATGGCCTACTTCAAGATTGCTGAGTGATACAGAATCTATGCACAAAAAAGAGGGAATTTGAGAAAAAGCTTAAATTTAAATATTAAATGAAATGCTTGTAATAATACCATGAAGAAAAAAAAAAAAAAAAAAACAGATGATCAGGGAGGCACTGATATGCTTCATAAGAAAAGAATAGAATTGGGACACTGCCATAAGATTATGCTAACTATTAAAATTGAAGGAAAATATTTTTAAAACATGAAAATTAATTATCGTATTTCTAAAATGTAGCATAATGTAACTGAGTTTAAAAGAAATTTTTTAATATATGTGAAATACTATAAAAATCAAACGATTCCTTTACATGAGGCAGTAAACATTAGATGTTTCCTTTCTTGCGATTCTTTCTATTTCCTTCAATAAGTAAAATTCTGTAGTTGATTTTGACCTCAAAGAAAATAAAACTTCCAAAGAGTCCATTATCGCCTATAGCGAGATCTAAATGAACGCACAATACCAGTTCTTGGCCACTTAGCTGTAAATGATTAAATACTGTATAAAGGATCTAGTGAAAAGAAGAGAAGCAAGAATTTTAGAAAACTATTTGGATATTTTCCCGTCCTTTCAGGTTTAGATAATTTAACATTTTATATGTACTGAGCCCATTTTCTTTGCTACCGGGTGTCGTAAAAAAAAAGTTCGCAAATTTATTTTTAAAAAAAAGCAAACTTCAAAACAGAAATTTTATGCATAATAATATTACTGTTATTTTTATGCTTGTTCATAGGTTTAACTTACATTTACGACAATTGTGCAAATTGTCCGCTCATTTCTAGGAGGCAAAGCTGAATTCGTTTGGGCATATTTTGAGGAACGTATTTCCAGATGCCGGGATGAATAGTGGTCATGTTCGCGGACTCGCTACTGTTAGTTTTTGTCGAGTCGTGGATTCTAACCCTGATGCCACTAAAGACCCGCCGTGTAGCGGGGTTGATGCTCGTTAAATTTGTAGAGGCTCAAAGTCCTCCCATTAGGGTGGTGTGGAACTTTGAAGACGGAGGTGCAAGTTCAGGTGTAGTCCTCATCATTTGACCGAGGCCCAAAATTAGGAGGTCCGTCACCCATAGCCTTCGTGTTGTTTCTAGTGCGACGTTATCAAAAGCTACCCTAAATCCAGATGTTGGGAATGATCTCTGAGTTCTTTGAGTAATATGGTAATTTTCAGTAATTTTTATTTTTATGGGGAATACATTCATAAACTTTGTTCTTGCATATCCCAGCAGGAAAAGTCAGGAGGTGATTAAAGGTGGAACGAGGAGATTTATATTTTCTTGAGATAAGTCGATAACTTAAGCAAATCTTGCAGTATGTCCATCGTTTCATTAATGGAATGGCATATTGTACCATCTTCTTTGAGTACCTCGTTTCCTTGACTTAATCAGTGAGGATGTTTAAAGAACATAGCTTGTATGAATGTAATCTCTAAACAACAGATGATCTGAAAATTGCCATATTACTCAAAGAACGCAAGAAGTCACACTCAGCATCATGAGACGCATTTCTCAAAATATGCATGCACGAGATCAACTTTGTTTCCTAGAAAGCGGCGGACATTTTGAGCATTTTTTCTAAATGTAGATTCAAAAATTTTATTTCTAAGTTATATTAAAAATGCTTTTCCTCATTAGCATAAAAGTATTTGGCTTAAAGTTCGTCATATATGTATAATAAATACCCGAACAGTCAGTATGGGAATTTTTAGGACACCCATATTTTTTGTGCTGTAGTAAAATTTCGATAATTTTTTAATACTTTCTTTTTTCTATTCATTGATGATTTATTTCATTTTCATTTGATAATATCCGCTATATTTATTTCACGCAGTTCATCGCTTATTTTTTGAAAAATATTGTTACAAATAAGGAAATGAATTGTAAAATATTAAAAAAAATTTGACTGTCGGTCATATTTTTTTTAAAAAAATATTGAGAGTCTAAGTTATATTAATTCCATTTAATTGTGTTATGTTATTAGCAGTATTATTCTATTTTTAATTCTAACTTATAATTATACGTTTCCATCTTATACAAATTTGCTAAATTTTTTAATTAAAATTTATTTTAAGAATATGTAAACAGTTCAAATTTTTAGCCACTGAATTAATCATGCAAACTTGAAATAATCCTTTAAATTAAAAATGACAAGCTACAAATCAGGTATACAAAAACTTTCAAAGGAAATGAAACCTCGTTGCTCACACCAACTAAAAGCACCAATTGAAATTTCTAATTCAAATTTAAGCAATTTTTTAAAATGATAGGTAGAGATATCTTTTCGAAAGGCTTAATTCTAACACTTTTAGCACACGTTTGATCTTCTAAAACTAGTAAAACTTTTTTAAAATTTTTTTCAAAAGTTGCTAAATATTTTAAATAACTAAAACTGAGTACTAAAATTTTTTAAGCATTTCCGATAAGTATAGGATTTTTGAATGGACATATTGCAATACAAGTTGTAAAGTAGGTAGAATAGAATATAGGGTGCACAAACCTCTGTTTATTAGAAAGTTACATCTAGAAAGAAAAGGAATACAATAGAGAAAATAATAATTGTAATAATTTTTTAAGAGAAACAAATAAAATTGCAAGGCATTAATAAATGCACACTTATAGGTCCAATAATTCTTAAAAGGTATAATATAATATCAAAAATATTTAGAAGCAATATTTTTAAGTGTAGGAAATGATAATTAAACACAAGTAATTTAATACATCAAATAAAATAATGTATGCCATCTGAGTTTTTTTTTAATGTGTTGTTAAAATAAGCCATTTTTCTTTACACATCTGGGAGAAATATAATCGCACAACGAATATTAAACGTAACTACACTATATACTGTGGCTGTAGTGGTTAGCGTGTCTGACTGCGAATAGTGCCAATATAAGCCGATTCTCTGTGGTATCACCTTGAGTAACTGGTCGGGGATCAACGCATTCTTTCCAACAAGGCTGATAGAGTACTAGTTATGTTAAGTTTGCTTGGGAGGTTAACTGGGGTTCCAGTGGGAGGTTAACCACTCGCGCAACCTGTATACTTAATAGTAATTGCACCTCAGTCCCAAAGACTACAGAAACGGAGATGGGTGCTTCCTGCTGAGACTTTTTATGGGCGCAGGCAGACTTTAACTTAACTAACTTCATGTATATAATATTATGCATAAAAATGTAACATTTTTCATTTGCATTCGATTTCTTTCAAAAACACTACAAAATTATTGTACTGTTGATTTGTAAGATAACAGAAAACAAAGTAGTCCATCATTGTAGAAGGGTAAAATAGTCATAGTCATTTTCTTGTTTTGTTCTTTGCAAATTATATACAAGACGGAGGAGATCTGGCATCAATGGGACTCTGTTTTCAAAATTTTTCTGATAGAGGTAGGAGAGTATTATTCGCTAAAAACATGATTACTTTTATTACAGTTCTATTCTAAATTCTAGCAATAGTCATTTTCGTCATGAAAGCTATCTAAATGAAATGTTTCATGCTGATAGTTCCTAGAATGTACTTAAATACGAACTCCATAATCTTCTAAAATATGACATTATTCGTAAAATTACATAACTCTAATGATGTTGGCAAAATTAAATTATCAGTGTTATAAATAAATGATAAAATTTTAATAACTGCATATAAACATAAATACGGATCAATCTTTTATTCACATTCTCGAATTAAAATGTGCTGATATACATAACAAAATTGATAGATTATAACTCCATAAGGTTATTTAATGTCTTTTTATTATTAAATTTAATTTTGATCTAATTGAAGAATTAGAACGCCATACGTTACCATTACTGATGCAATGCTCAATATCAAACCGAAATTAACCGTAAATACGCCTCCTCCTGTGACCACCATATTTGCTTTCATGACCAGTTCGAATAAAAAATGGAATGTTTGCATAGCCGAGAGTGGTGGTGAGAAACGAATAAACTTATCTGAATATTCAATCATTTGTCTCTTCACTTCATCGCCTTTGTCAGTGATATTAGATCCGTAATATGACATAACGAGGAGTACTGTCGTTGCTGTCACAAATATCCAAACAATATAAACAATTATGGGTGCCGTTTTATAACTAACGTCATTGATTACCAAAACACTAACTGTGTTAAAGAATCCACAGATTAGAGCCCCATAAAGCCAGAGTACGTAAGGATTCACAGCCTTGTCTGTTTCATAAACTCTGAAGGCAAGATTCTTAAAGATGCTTATGTCATCGATTATCGTTGCTACATTCCATGCCATGTGTCGACATTGCTCCTTCAGTTTCTCTCCATACATTTGGATAAGTTTACCCATGGTTTCGTACAAATTACAGCAAAGTATAAACGAATATCCGGCAGTAGTGACACTTAGACCAAATGTACATATTATACACACTCTAACTATATTCCTGAACGATTCTCTCGAGTTTTCATCAACGAAAGGTGGAATATATATTTTTTGAATTATATAATCAGGTAGTTCGTAAAAGAAAAACGTTGTCACACAAGCCATCATAATGAATATTGAAGCAAAAAAGGAGATTAGCTGTAGCTTGATGTAACGGCTGCCAATGAAAGCACCGGGATTCAAAACTGAAGAAAAATGAATCAGGTTCTTTATTGCAACGTACAACTTTTTGCGTTTCCTGAAAAATAAAAGCGTTGTAATGTAACCGCAAACGATGTAACCGTAAAAAGTTACACAGATGGATAACGCTGGCACGAAGTGATAGGTATAAGTTACACTTATTATAAACATTACAGTTTTTAGAGCTACTAGCACATAACACCACAATTTTTCGAGCATTCCTATATCATTACTGCTGGTTTTTATAACGGATGAAGATAATGGTAATCCGAAAAACAAAGCTGTATTAAACAACACAATGAATGAATTATTTCTATCGTAGTTTTTCCATAATTTTTCAGCTGCTGCCCACTTGTTGTTCTGGATGTTTCGAACATTCTTTTTTCGGAATAACATTGCATCATCAAAAGGCAGTTCTTTGTTATGTCTTCCACTCATCTTCAAAGTCATGATAATTTAAGTATAATGAATCTAATTTTAGTTGTTGTTTTTTTCAGTCACAATGTGCAGCAGCTCGCTTTATTTATTTTACTGATATAATTTTTATTCCAGTTCACAATTTATTCCGTGCTGAGCTAAAGCATTCGTATCAACTTTGCTCTTAATTTTTTCCATGCATATATGTATGTGTTATTTTAAACCAATGACATAATGGAACTTCAAAATATTTCTTATCTATGATTTGCCGAATTCTGGGTCAACTGGTTTGATTTTGGAGTATAATTTTAGATGTGAATCATCATTCTGATGATGAATGCGTCGAAAAATAGAAGAGATCGTTTAGTTTTATTCGTCTTTACCGCTAAACAATCTTCTTCGTAAATGGCCGCCAGGTATATTAGCTTAACCGATCGATGCTCGATGTCAACTACCCTTTAAACGAAAAAGTTTTGATGACTGGTAATTGTTAATTTCGAGAAAATCAATTCAACAAACAAGCTGAATGACAATATTCAACGTTTCCTTAAAAGGAAGTTAGAAAATGTAGCCTGTCGCATTTTATAAGTGTATTTTATTATTATTATTTTTTTTCACACATGAATAACATCACGGAAACTTTATTCAAAGTAAATAAATTGAAGAGAATGAAAATGTGCGCTACTTTGATGGAATGGTCTATTTCAGGAGGAAAACACATATTGACATTGAAAATGTATAGAAGGAACAAAAAAATAAATAAATAAAATCGCTTCTTTTGAAAACATTATAATCACTATCTTACTTTGCTTTTAAGCAATTTGTTAATGATTTTTTTCCCTTTGGGAAATTCTAAAAGAAACTGAAAACATACTTAGTGTCTGTATTATTTTTCTTCAAGGAAATTTTTAACGTATGAAATATTTTTGTTTCTTATTGCTTTATTCTAAACACCTTAAAAATGAAAAAATAAGATAGAAATAATATATTAATTTAAAGTTTAATATTTTTCCATTTCTGATTTCGCTTGATGCTTTTGAGATTGAAAAAAAATGTTGATTTTGAAGATTGGGAAACTTTTTATCCTGGTTTGGAGAGGAGACTTATTAATTTGAAAAAGTTTGTCTTCAGATTATTATCTCATTTAAATAAGTAGTGTATTATTTAAAATTAATATAAAGCGAGATGAAATGTAGTAAAGATTCTTTCCAAATGTGGCAAAACACTTAATACAGACACTTAAATAGTTAGTAAGCATTTTCCTTCGCATCTATATTTAAAATATTAGTAGACAATGAACGTGCTATTGAAATTCTAAAGTGAAAACTTTATCATCAAATTTAATCGTAAAATAAATTTTTTTTCTACCGGAGTCTTGATGAAGATGTCCAAAAAAAAAAATTGTGTTAATTCTAATACTGATTTTTTATTAACGTCGCACTTACATGCAACGCAAGAGCTGTTGGCGATGCACCACGTAATTTTGAACTTGGGTTATGTGACGAAGAAGGCTCCTGAGTTTGCACACCCTCTCCAAACTTCTACCACACGCCAAAGAGCATTTGGAACTTCGACATATTGAAGGTGCATTTGCCCCACTACACTGTTGGTCTTTAAGAGCATCAACCACAAGACCACCACGGCACATTAATTCCGATACAAGTTTAGCAATACTTTCTGATTTTTTTTTTATAGCCTTTACTAAACCAAAATGTTTTAGACGATTTTTTTATACTGTCGATTGTTTCATTGGGGCTTCTATTTTACTAGCATGTAATTAAATTTCGCCTTAAATACCTTCTACTACCTTTGTTGATTGCTTGTACGAAATTTTTGATGATGTCATTAAGAATATTTTTGACTACTAGGTTTAATTTTAAGCAATCATCTTGCATCTTTTTACTTCACTAGCGCAAATTCAAAAACTGTATCTACTTCTTTTATTCAATCCTTTTATATATTTTTCTTCATATACGATATTAATAATATACCCTTCATCAAAAATTGAGTTAGCTAAAAAATTCCAAATATTACGAAATTTTCTTAATAAAAAACTAATCAAATGTAATAGCAATTTCAGAACTTCTTATGGGATTATTGTTCATTTGTAACAAAACACGAGACTTACAAAAAATGAAGGAAAAAAAAAATGATAAAATTAAAATTGGTTTCCCTAGTTCAAGTCTGAAGAAAGTACTCGCCATCCCATACGCATAATAGGTCTAACGGAAGTAATTCTCTACCAATTGAGTTCTTTGTGGTCTACCATTATCATCATGTAGGCTGTATATACCCACTGTACCTGCATAAGAACGAACAATTCGATCAAAAATGTTGCCACTATATAATTGAACCATAACAGTGCCGCTTAAGAAAGATGCACTGGACCCATCAAATCTGTTTCTTTCAAGGATATGATTGTGAGAACAGAGGATTCTCGCCATACCAACAAACTTTTTGAGTCAATTTGTAAACAAAACCTGGAAGCATCAATAACGAATACAAGCTATCATTTACTTGAATTCGTGATCTCTCAATTAATTGTTTGATATCAGTGACATGGTGTGAAGAGTACACATAATGCTGGGCGTCCTGCATAAAACTCTCTGTTTGGGGGCGTTTATTTGACCTGAAGCCCAGCCTTCTTGTGGTTGCTACGAGAAAAGATATGAGCCGGGTTGGAGAAGTGGTTTTGTGCATCCTTCAAATAGCGGTCTTTTGCGGCACTTGTAGCTCTGGGGTTTTCTTAACTATGCCATCTAGATACTGATTCTGTTCCTATAAATGCTGTCAGTGATCTATGAATTACGATACGGTTCAAGTTCAACCATCTTTCTACATAGGATTGACTCTAGCCCACTTCTATTCTTTCAGTGAAACGTCATCGTAATTCTTCAGATCAATGATGTCGAATACCGAGATCTAAAAAGTATCGTTGTGTTGAAATTTGACTGCGCAGTTTCCACTTGCAGAAACTAGGGACGCATTTATTGTCTGTTTTCAACCACGTGCCCGACAAGTGGCCAATCATTTAAATTTCTCTATTAACACAAAACTAATTTCAACCAAATTTATAACTTAATGTTATTCTATTATTTCATTCAGAATTTTCCTCTTATAATGTTTTTCATCTTTTATTTCATTTAATTTTAAATCCTTAACTTTTTAAGAGGCAATGCTTCTTTTTAATTTTTATATTTAACTTTTAATTTTTGGGCAAGTAACAAGCCAAATCAACTCAGCTATCAGATAGGAGATTAAATAACGAAAGGCCTATGCACTCCGTCAGTCATCCAGTCATAGGTAAAACGATCGTAAATCCGTTAATTTTCATCATATTCGGATGCAAACTTACTTCTTATGTAAATGGCACAATTTGTAGAAAAATATACTTTGTTTTTAGTAATGTAATCGCACTTTTTCTGACTTTTCCTTAATTTTTGGAAACCAAAATACTATAATTTGTATACGAATACATTATGTTTCAATTACATCAAATGCAGAATATCGCCAATCTACAACTTGCTACTAAAGATCATTTGATAATATTTGTGAGCTAGAAAAAGTAAAATAAAAAAATACAATGAAGCCCAATGCAAAAATGTGTACAATATATTACAGTATACTATGCAAAATAAAAATAGAGACAATATCGATTATAAAATCAAGTTTTTTTTTTCACACACACGGAGAGAGAGACTTTTTATTTCTCATTCATCAGTTAAAATAATTGACTTAAATACGTGGATAATAATTCTGGATAATTATTAAACCGTTTATCGCTGTTTTTATGAAAACTTAATCGCAATCTTCAATTTTGTCTCGGGAAAAAAGAATATAACTTTGATTTATACGTTTTGTGCAGTCGGTATAACTGTCTATAACGACGTTTGAAAAGTATGTAATATTCCGAAATGTTGAGATATGTTTCATTTTCAATTTTTTTAGAAATCTCCGCAATCTTCATGAACAGAATTTGTTAGTCACATTTTCTACTGATTACAGACTACAAATCAATAACCGACAATGGTAACTTGTAATTGTAAAACCTGACAGCACAAATTTTCTTTTATTGCATCTTTTACTAAATGTTCCATTAACCTTTCAAAAATAAATTATTTTTAATTGACAGCTGACATTTGTATCTTAAAAATATTACTGATGGAATAGAAAATGGAAAGAATTAGCTACTGATGGAAAGAAATACATTTACGACCAGCGAGCATTACTGTTGATAGCCCAAATGTTATTTTATAAAAATATAGTCACGAAATATTTCGTTAGCATACAACTCACTTTTGTGGTTAAATTAAGAATAAATAACTAATTACATAAATGTAGTTCACTTTGCTCAAACAAACATTCTATTCCAACAATGGAAAATTTTTAAGATTCATTCAGTATAGTATAATTGTAAGAATAAATAAATTGAATATTTCTTAAAATATCTGCAAAAATAGTCGCCATTTTTTTTACAAAGTGTTGCCACTTGGTTACTACTTCAAAATAAATATAAATAAAATTTTTAAGATATTATATCATATATAATTTAGATGAATATTTTTTTTAAAAAAAAATATACAGAACTGGAAATTTTTATTTAAATCTTCTTTTTATTTTAATCAATCTCTTGTCCTGAATTCGTAAGATTCGCATTTTATAAGACTTCGATTTTCGGATCATACGGCTTCTGTTAAAGTGACATACTACGTACTCATTAAGCTAACAGTGCGCTAATAAATAAACGGGGTTGAAACATTCTACATAACCTCATATTTCGAATTGGTATTTGTTGCATCTGCAAATTATGTATTAGACATCCAAGTAGCTTTTAGTGGGTAAAGTGGATATCTATGGAAAGTATGTGATAACTGAGATTAAGTTGCCTTTTTTTCTTTTTTTATTTCAAAACATAAATATGAACCTATGAGTTGTTGCTTTTCATCTCCATAAATTATTCTCTTCTGCAGAGATAAATAAATTTTTTAATTACTTTTTACTGGTTATGAAGTATTCAAGCAAAACTTTTAATTTCTTGCAATTTCTTTGAAGTCTCAGAAACATTTCAAATAAACTTTTCAAAAAATGAGTTTCATTATTTTCAAGGCAATCAACCAGTTTAAAAAAGTGGATGAATTTAAATTTTAGTAATTTTGTAATAAAGAATGGGCTACGATCCCGAATTGAAGGAGGATTGTTGTAGACTGGGTTGGGCACAAAACAAAGCATTCTTATATCCTTTAATGTTCGTTTACTTAAATCTATTCGCATGTTGTAAATATGAAAAAAAAATTGTATTCGACACATTTAAATTACGAGTGGCTTTAAAATGTTTTATTAAACCGAGATTTATTGTTAGGGAGATAATTGTGAATGTGCATTCCCTTAGGCATAGAATTAATCGGGAAATTCCTCGTTCTTTTAAATACATTTAAAAAGCGAACATAGTTATATATTTTTCAAAATACTACTCATTTTAAATATTTTTTAAACTTTACATTGTTCACTTAAGTTGAAATTTTTAATACGATTATTCACAATTATTTGATATTTATTAAATGCACTTTCGAATATAATTTCATCCATAATTATGCCAGCTGAACCTTTCCCCTGCCCCCATTATCATTTGGCATATGTGCAAAATATTTTTCTGTAAATGAGTCAAATTAATTCAAGAAAGCTATAGTAATCTCAACAAAAAATGCATGTGAAAAAAAATGCAGATTAACAAGAATATTGATATTTAAAATACAAATTGCTTAGAAATTTTGAGTGATTTCTAAATCATTTGATAAAAACCTAAAACTTGTGCAAGGATTTAAAAAAAAAGTATCTAGCATTCAAGTAAATTCTTAAGGGGGAAAAAAAGCGAATATCGCATTGCATTGCAGTGCTGCATTTGCAGCATATCAATTCTACACGAAAATGTAATGTGTAAAGGGGTATGGTGAAATATATAAAATACAACGAAGAATGCAATGTGAAAAGGCTCTGAAAGTCCTTGACTTAATATAGTCGCTTTAAGGGATCTTGGATAATTAATACCGATTACGATGACCAAACCGTCACAGGTTCAATGAAGAAATGAAAAGTTACGAAGATGCTCTCACTGTGAAATATTCGGAATGGTACCTGTCATTATAATAAAAACAAACCTCTAATTAGTGAAACAGTAAACTCCGTCGTAATTTTGTGCGATTTCTTACGTCGGGTTATTTTCTGAGAAAATGTCATTTTGCCAACCGCCAAAAATGAGTCAGAAACAAGTACTAAATGACCTTGGAATACGTGAATAAACCGCAATTTTTTATGATGTTTCTCTCGTTCCATCCCACTGAATTAAAGAAAGTTGCAATAAGGAAATATAAAAACGAAATAATCATTTGTCCCTCTAACCAATGAATCTCAAATTGTAGCATACGTAACACTGACAAGTGGGCGATCTGATGCGCCTAGTTGTGATAAATTATGAGAATAATTCCACGATGAAAATCAAGAAGAAAAAAAGATCGCTGAGGCAATATTAAATTCCAGAAATGGAAGACGTAAATGACATACGAGGGAAGTTCAAAAGTACTCTGTTTAGGAACGGGAAATAGATCAAATGGAATGAAAAATGAGAACCACACACACGAAACTGATAATATTACCGGTTAATCCTTTTTCCTTCTTTTTTTTAAGAAATCCATGCTTATGACTCCCTCCGTATCTTTAAAAATCGTCTCCGTAACTTTTCAAATCATCTACGCCATCTTTGGAACAAATTCACGGAAAGAAGACCTTATAGGTGCTTGGTTTCCGGTATAGAATGAATCTTAAGTATCATCGACGATGACTTTTGAATCAGTGTTTAATTTGTTTTGCCTCCGCTTAAAGATGGCAGCACATAATCGTAACATCAGCTTGCCTTATCAATGCCCTCTATCGTCAAAAATAGAAAAATTTAGAACCCCCCTTCTACAGATAGTGGGCTCCTAGGTTGGTAGTTATTTCAGGTCTCCTACAACATTTAATGTTCAAGTTCTGTATATATAATTTACAAAAAATTTTAAAGTTAAAGTACAAAAATTTTTCATAGATTCTTTGTATATACTATTTCCTATGCTTGAAGTTTGTTAGCCTTATGGATAGTATTGCTGTGGTGATAATTTTCTAGTGTAAAAGTTATTTTTCATAGTTAACTTTTCTTATTATATCCTATTGAGGAGATGTATGATTGATTGTGTTTATTAATGTCATAATTAGAAGCAACTCAAAAGAGAAAGACCTTGTAATTTTGAACAACGGTTGAGATTCATGTTGGATTATTTATTATATTAAACTGTTAAAAAGAACTGTTATTTTACTATCTATTTTTTCAACGTATATTAACTTAAACATTTCCTGGAAATGTATATGTAAATAAACCTTTTTTGAAGGGAACTAATATAAGTTTAACGAAAAATTCGCAAAACATTTTTATTTAACACTTTTGAAAGGAACTTCAATAATTTACTTTCTTTACAACCGTAAGGGAATAAATACATTCGTAAAGAAAATTATTTCTTGGGTGTATGATTTATGAGATTATTAAGGGATTGTCGAATCAACCTAACGTGAAAAAAAAAAAAAAACTACAATGGGGTTCGATCTGAGATTCTCGTAGTAACAAAACCAAATCCAATGGTCCAGGAAGACACATTTGGAGATACTTCGTTTTGAGGGTAAATCAAAAGTTTAATTATGATTAAGATAGTGAGACTCGCCGTCAGTAAATGTTTTAGGGGTTCAAAAATTACCTGATTTTGACGACAGATTGAGTTATTAAGGCAAGTTGGTGTATCCATCATGTGCTGCTATCTGTTTCAAAACAAGTGTGCCACTGATTTATGCGTTAGTTTTCATTTGGCATCCATTTCCTCTCCAATCAGAATTAGATTGCTGCCGCGCCTAGTAATCACCTTCAATGAGACTTGGATTCATCATACTACACAAAAAACGAAGCAACAATCACTTCCTGCGAGTCTGAAATGACCGTTCTTTGTTATTTAATTTTATCGACATCTTTCTCCCTGCTTAAAGTCAATAAGAACTAGACTCCAATTGAAGATATGTAAGAGCAAGGCAAAATACTTTATTAATCACCAAAGAATAGACAGGGTCGCCTTCTCTCGAATCTCACAAAACTTGTCAATTTGAGATTATGATCAACTAATAAAGTCCTGGCTTACCAATTTATTCTTTATGATTCAAACACTTCTCACCAACAGCAGCTTCGTATCTTAGTACTTGGACTAAGAATTACCTCAATTCAATAGATTAATTACGATATTTCAATCCAATTTACTAATTACTATCAGCGTGCCGTTATCGTCTATCGTTATCTCCTTCATGTTCCTTTCATTTTCATTTCAATTATATATCACTATTTCTAATTCAATTCCTTTCACTTCTGTCTTCATCCAATCAAATTTAATTTTGGTTGGGAAATTTTTTTTTCTTTGTAATTCAAATTTCTACAAAGTCCCCGAGGTTAGTGAAGAGAAATTCGCGAATAGCCTAGTGTCACAAATCTGTTCAAACGAAAGCGAAGGTGGTCTCGTCGATCGAAAAAGTTATGTTGACGATTTTATGAGATGCAAAGTGTGTCATACTCATGGATTCTTAGAAAAAGGGAAAACGATTAATGAACAATATTACGGAGAGTTACACCATCCCTATTCCAAACACAGACACTTGTTGAACCACCCTCGTATACACAATGAGAAAGAGTTTAAAAATCATTTTGCTGAAATAAAATAAATGTGAATGGCATTCGGTGCAATGACAATCAATGATAGTCTCGATTCCGTAACCAGATTTGTTCGAGTACTACTATTTATAGAATATTTAATTCAATAACTATTTGTTTAATTGTTCTCGTTACATCTAGTGTCGCGACTATGGAGAGAAATCAAGCAACAAAATTCTTTCAAAAGCAAAGAAACTATATTAAATTTTAAATATGTAGTATCAATTATTAGTTAAGTTACATTTAACCATTATGGTAAATTAAATTATTATTGATTTTCTGAAATCGAATTTTATGTAGTAAGCAAACAAAGAGAATGTTACGAAGTAAACTTTGAAGTATTGTTGAGAGAGAGTCATTATTATAATAACGTACAATAAAGTCTAATTTCAAAACATTTCTGTAATAACCAAAACTGAAACTATATGTATCGTGTTTCGTTTTCATACTCTCATAATTTTTAACCCACATATGTCGCACAATTGTCAGGTAAGACTATCCGATGGCCCGTGCTTTCCCCGTGAATTCCATGGGGTGTATCGGTGACACTGTGAAACATTTTTGAAAAAAGTTCCGTTCCACCCGAAATTTAATGGACCGTCCAAGACGATTTCTGTTATGGGTGATCGAGAAAATTTCGTCTACGCCTTGAACGCTTTGAAAATGCAATCGGATGTCTTTTGTCCCTGAAATACTCTGTTTCTTCTGCTTTGGCATTGTTTTCGAACTCGTATATAACATGCGAAATACGCGTTGCCATTCAAATTTCTCTAAGTGTAAGCGAAATGGAATAAAGAACTCTCTCTCTCTCTCAGAAGATTCATATTTACAGACGATTTATAAGTAAACATAGTTGCAACAGGTAACGGAATTTATTTTTCATAGAATTAATAAGATTTAAAACTTTATTAGGAATTTAATTATTTAATAACTATTTTTATACGAAGTATAATGAAAATTAACACAAAAATGTGAATGCTATGTATATTACAGTATTGTTATAAAATATTCTTCCATTGCTATGTGCATATTTTTTCATGGCATGAATTGAGTTTATTAAAAAACATACACATTTATCATAAAAAAGAAAGTAAAAGAGATACATAGAATATTATCCAACTAGAATATAAGATGTTAATTCTATTATTTTTTAACCGAAATTTAAACTATTGTTGAATTTGAGATTTAAAGATCTAAAATTTGAAAAAATTTATAAGTGATTTTTTGAAATTTATGTATATTTATGATACTTTAAAAAGCTGATTTTGACAATGTTTCGTTAAGAATAAAAAGCACGATTTAAATGGTCGCTACTTTTATCTGCTTGGTAATATTTAAGTAATAAAGAGTATAATACATTAACTCCGATTACTTTTTACGATTGTTGAAATAAACTTCTTTAGAGTTATTTTTTATCACATGTATTAAATTAAATAAAAATATTTGAACGATTGTTAATACTGCAAAAAAAAAAAATTCATTTTAATTCTAATTCATTCTATTTTGCTATTTCAAAGTAAAATAATTACAAAAATCAATTTAAAACACATAGACTTCTAGTTAAGGAAAGTCTACTCAAAAATTCTTTATTTCCAGCAGAAATAATAGGCATTAAGAAAATTGAATGTTTTTCAATAAAGTGTATTTTTAACGATCAACAAAAATTAGATAAATAGAGTTTCTCATTAAACTGACCGTCATATTTAAATTTTGATAAGTTACTGGTATGTTTCTTTCCGAATTCTCAAGATATCCCATTTTAAACGTTCTGTGTAACTAATGCAGAGTTGAATCTATGTCAAGTGTTGCTGTTCTGCTAGTTAAAGAATATTTTGAAATATACAAAGAAAAAACAAAACAAAATGAAAATAATACAAAGTGAGTTACCAGACCATTAAAATGCAAAACATAAACCCTATATAAACTTGAAAGCAAGATAATGGAGTTGATAAATTTGAATGTTATTGAATTCATGTCCATTTGCTTCATAAATAAAAGGAACGCTATATCATTCACATCCACGAATGTATTTGGTTATGTAAAATGTATTATGAAATGGTATAGAGCAAATTGAAACAAATGTCAAAATATATTAGCTACATAATTTCTTTATCCTACAAATGCTACTACATGCATGCAATTATATACTTTTATATTAATATTCTATGTGGTTTTTATTTGCAGGAAATCGATTATTTTTATTCATTTAAAGTGAAAAAGTGTTTTGGAGAAATTTATGTAACTTTATTCATTAGCGGCCAGGAAATGCATATATTCATTTTCAATATTAAAATTACTTGTATGGCTGTATCGATTCTCTTTTAAGGAATTTTAAGTGTAAAATTGCTTTATGTTTTAGTAATCGCGCAGAAAATCAATGTAACTATCTATTTTATTATCTCGAAAAGTGGTTTTTATTTTTATTCTAAATTTTTTAACACATGGAACATTCTGTCAGCAAAATAACCATAATATTTGCATTATCTGATATAACAGTTGAAAAAAAAATTTGCTTGAAAAAACCGATAATGAAGATATCCAATTACAGCATATAAAAAAAAAGTAAAGATGAATAAAAAGGTTGTCCTGGCATTAACGACGCATTTCGTGCCGAATTGGAAAACGTACAATAATGAGGTTTCAAGAAACTGAATAAATATTTTTAAAATTGCGTGCTTCAGCTATTAGACCATAATTTGCATTAGTATATTATTTTTCTTTTACTTTTTTATAGATTTTCGGAAAAAAGTTTACTCTATTGGTGTACAATGCATAATAAAATGAAAGAAAATTTTTAATTAAAAAAAATTACCTGAAATTCTGAAAAAAAAAAAAAATCATATTTGATTTTGAGAAGTTAGAACACAAACCATTACATAAAATTAATTTAATTTTTATCGTTAATTAAATTTAATTTTTTAGCACATGCAGTACATGGCCGATTTGGTGTCATTTCGTTGCTTTCTGGCGACGAGGCTTTTCACGCCAAAAAAACAAACAAACACATGTGCAATACATGAGAATTGCTACGTTAAACCTTAATCCCGCACATTCTAAATTGGCGAGGGTGTTCGATCATATGTCACCGTATTAAGCGCATTATATTAATTTCGCGCTTATATTGCCATATTTTGCATCTAAGCTTGCATTCGAGAAATGAAATTTTCGATTCTTTACATACATGAATATTGAAATATTACACTGCTGTAAAAGCTTTCTCTCCATAAACTTTTATCATAATATAAGTTTTTACAAAATTGTTGAGACAAAGCATATTACATGCGTAAAATATTACAGTTGCCTCTTTATATCGTAATATCATCATCGCCTTGAAAGAAGTAATTTCTTCAGTTTAGAATTACCACTAGGTAAAAACTAATAAATATGCTACATCAATCTTATTTCTGCTATTTAAAAATGTTCAAAAATTAATATAATTTTTTATAAAGTTACAAAAATAAAGATCATTTAAGAAAAATAAAAATACCGTGAGAACAAAAATTCCTACTAAGTAGAATCAGTGAAATCCAACAAGATTGAAAATCTGACAAAAAAAAAAATCGTTTGATGATTGAAAAGACGGTCACAATTTAAAAAAGGATTTAAAAAGTTCGATTATAATTAAATAAAAAATTCTTTACATATTAGTTATTTACAAAGTTATATTTATTCTCTATTTTTGTATTTGCAAAATACTGTATACTTCTTCACTTACTGATACATTTTATACCTATATAACAATGTCCATTTAAACGAATTTCAGAGGTACTGTTTCTTAAATATTTCATAATTGGAAACTATCTTTCAGCAATACATGTAACAGACAGGCAAAGGCGACTAAAAATTTTTTTAAGGTTTATGGATATTTGTGAAAATATCTATACAAGAGAGAGCAACGTGTATATTTTCCTGTAAAAAAGCTTTACTTCGATAGAAGTTAATCTAGTTTATTGTGAAAAGTAATTTCTTTTTCCATAGCCTATATCCTGCAGTCAAAATACTAATATTACAATATGACAAATCTAAAAAATATGTTTCTTTCAGTATTTCTAATTTATTTTCATCTACAGATCGGTCATTCTCTAGTATGACAAAAATATTTAACGAACTCACGACTATTTTGTGTGTTGTGATTAGAAAGAGGTTATACGCTGGAATGAACATTTCCGAAGACCTACTTTAGGTGTTCATAAATATTGTGTGGAAGAAAAGAATATTTTTTTTTATATTTCTTTCCCCCGGAATACCCATGTAGTGATTGGGTATGGAAGAATAGTCCCACTGTAGGTCATGCAAGCTGTGAGAGGCGACTAAAATAGGTACCCAGTGTCCGGGGGTATAGCTTGACACCTTACCCGTGGGGATTATATAAGATGACCTCAAAGGTTCGCCTGAAGGTAAGTGATCCCGAGGCACCCTCGTGATCTTTTTCTTCCCCATGGGGGTTTCTCTCTTTGGTATACACAGGTGATGCGCCCCCGGGATACCCTAGTGGTACTTTTCTATTTTCAACCCTCCTTGTCAAACTTTTCATCTTTTTTTATTATTATTATTATTATTATTATTTTCTTCAAACGCCTGGACCATAAATACATCTTGTTTGGCACAGCATAGCCAAATTTGTCTCTTGTGCAATTAAACTTCACTCTCGGAAACTATTGGGGGATAAGGCCAGCTTCTGCAAAGATGCACCCTCCCTCTTCGTCTTTAAACACTGACCCAGAGGAACATATCGAAAACAGCAATGACTTTTCTATTCTTTTCTCCGGCATTCGTTTTAGATGGAATTGTTTTTTCTCTATAACTAATGAAAAAATTTAAGCATCAGAAGACAAAAATGCGTGTTTTTTTTAAAAAAAAAATTAAAGCATCTACAATAGCATAATAAAAGAATTTTCCTGAAATACTTTCCTTCAAGAAAAAAATCTTGGGGGTGCATATATCCCCTTGCACTCCCCTTGGGTACACCACTGCTTGGGAAGGAACGAGCATTTTTTTTTTAAATATCTTCTCCTAATAGTCTTGCATAGTAATTTCCATTGAAGCTATCACCCTCTGTTGAGGATATTGAAGAGCTTAATTCTCTATATCTTCTCCACGCCTCTCCTAAAGTTAGTTGACTTATGCATTTCAATTCCTGTATCCGTTTTCCCTGCAAGAACATAAAGTAATGTGGGGAAACATTGCGATGATCTACTTTGCAATTTGCACAGATCAAATTATTTGATTAGTGTCTGGTATGAGACAGTCCACAATTACCCTATATTGCTGATTATTGACAGAAACTGATTGGATGAAGGAAACTGGAACAGATCCTACCCTAGCGGGATTTATCACACACACACAACAAGGATCTAAACTCCATGGTATATGAGCCGAATCTCAACACTATTGGGAAGCGATGTTGATAAATCTTATCTGGATCCGGATTTCACGACTCTCTTTCTCTCCACAATGACAAGTTCATTTGTTTTCTGCAACTCTTTGGTTTGTCTTGATATAGATAATTAAAATTTGGTTTACATATGTTGTTTCGAAATTCATGGCAAAAATTTAAGGGTTAATAGGAAACATATAAACGAGTAATTATAGTCTCACAATGGATAGGAGTAGAGCAAGCGGTAAACCACTAGATGGCGCTGTAATGGAAAGCATAAAACGCGAGTTCTCATACAAATCGTCATTTCTACCGTGGATTTCAGGAGGCATGTCATTTTCCTGAGTGAGTGAGGAGGCGTGCCATTTTCCATGCCTCCTGAATTCCATGATAGGACCATGTTTAGAAAATTCCATGTTTTAGAAAACTTGCACTTTATGCTTTCCATTACAGCGCCGCCTAGTGTTTCACCGCTTGATCTCTGCCTATGCATTATAAGGTGGAAATTGCTCGTTTAAATTTTTTCTATCAACCCTTAAATTTTTGTCCGTGAGTTTTGAAATACCGTGTGGATATAATTTGCGCTGTGCATACTGTCCGAATTTGAAAAACGAATATCTTCCATTTCCTCTCGATTGAACGATATATTTTTAATGTTGCCATGTCTACAGATTTTCTCTTTGATTTCTACAAGAAGTCGCTGGGTTATATTTCGAGATTAGGAAAGCTTTTCGAGTATTTTCCAGTAGTCTATTAATTTCTGTGAAATTTCTTTGAATTGCTCTCAAAATTCGCTATCACTCACTGGGGATCTATAAAATGTATCGTTTCCCGGTTCCATTAAAAAGGTATTATTTGTTCATGGCTTTTCTTCCAAATCCTTTACATTTATAAAAGACTCAGTCTTGAGTGTGTATTCAAAAACAAGGGGGGAAATTGGTTCCTTACAAAATTTCTTGGGGGGGGGATATATTATTTCGCGGTACTAAGAAAGAAAAAAATCCTTAATTCAAATTCAAGAACTGTGATAAGAGCCTTCTATCACACGCGTTCGATATTTTAATCCTAAGAGTATAACCAGAATTGAGAAGCTGTTTTCCAGTTATCTTTAAAAAAAAATGAAACAGAGAAAAAAATTTGCCGTCAGAAAGAATGGTTAAACTATTTGAATATATAAATCTTGAATGATACTGTACACAGTGAATTTCCTTATCATCATTATTAATCGTAATATGTTATGATACTCGTATGTCTGTGTAAGCTTTTCTATGGTCACTTACCCAGCAGCTGATCCAGTGGATGAGCACGAAGGCAAGTGTCCTTCCCTGTCATAATTTCACGCATACACAAGATAATATACCTCAACAGAAATCCCAACCAAACTGTCCCAACTAAATCGGAAGGTATTCATTTTGTTGTTTCACTTCCAAGTTGTTTGTGTTGTGTCTAAGCACAGGATCAAGGTATCTGTCATATTGTAAGTATTTAATTCTCAATATTAATTTGATTTCCGAGTTAATATTTAGTTTCATTTTAGATTAACGTCGAAATAACGAAGAATAATAAACGAAATAAACAAACATAGTTAAATGTTATGATTTTTTAAAGGTGAAAAAATTCCTCCTTCCCGACGATTTTTTCTAGATCCATCACTGCACATACCAGTCATTACTTCATATTCGATTAGTTCATTGACTTGAATTAACGTTGCTCTGAAACTACATAATTTAACTATAATTATTATCGGGGAATTTTCACTCTCGAACAAGGGGCTTACAGCGTTCCTTCGGCTTTTCGACCGCAGGGAAATACTCCTCGTAATTTTGAACAACGATCAAATAAAGAAATCAACCTCTGTGTGGTGATGCACTTCTTTCTCCACATCCTCACCCTACCAATATAAAGAAAAATTTTGTTCCCGGACAAGTTAAATGCACATCAGGCCCTCTATAATAAGGGTCTTTAACGGAATCAGGACGCGAACACTGGACTCGAGTGAAATATCGCCGACTTCGTGGTCGATGCCATGACTATTCAGCAACTGCGGTCGCACAGGACTTTATTGATGAACATCGCCCTTTTGAACCACAGTCAAGTAACGAAAATACAATATTCGAGCTCATTATTACAAATTTGAGTTACAGATCTCGTGAGGACATTAAAAACCAGTTTTATTTAATGTGCAACATCTTCCAGACGGAATGCCAATTCAAGTCTGTGTGTGTGTGTGTGTGTGAGTGAGAGAGAGAGAGAGAGAGAGAGAGAGAGAGAGAGAGAGTGAGTGAGTGAGTGATAGTAGCGTTTAATCACGCAAGAGACAAAGAGCAATTGTGGTATAGAAGTTTTTTGAAAATTTTTTTTAAAAAAAGATAAACTTGTTGACAAGAAGAAAAGGGCGTGTCACCCGTGTATATTAAATACAATAAACCCCATGGGAATGTTCCAAATGTCGCAACATCCTTGAAGGAAATGATGTTCGAATCCATGGCTCAACTCGAATAAGTGACCATTAAGGCTTATAGCGCTAGAGCCAAAATTGGTTAAGAAGAATTGAAACTGTAACTAATATAAACAATAAAGGGAAAAACTGATAGATAAGAAGGAGGTTCGAAAACACAGAAGAATCGCTAGGGTATCCAAGAGGCACATCAATAGTGTTTACCAAAGACAGTAGACCTCACGAGGAAGAAAAATTTATTATAGGATATCTAGGGATCATGATTCCCATACTTACCTAAAGAAGGTAAGTCCCTGAAAGATGGCTCAGCTTGAATGTTATATGTCTTGATATTACCATAGATCTACTGATCTACAATTAATCCGATCATAAATGTTCCGAATTACGATTGCGATTCGTATCTATGTATTATTTTAGTCTCCGGAAATAACTATCTTGTTCTAATAATAATATTTTTTATTCTTTCTCAACAGTATTATAAAGGATAAAAAATCCTCACAATAATTTTTTTTTTAACAACAGCACATTTTTCGGCACGTCAAACTAATGATATACGTTTTAGAATTTTTTGTTAACGAATTTTTTTTTATTTCTTTAGTTAAAGGAATATATTTAAAGATTGAAAATTGTTAAAAAAGTGTTAGACATATTAATTACAGTACCTAAAATAAAGAGTTCCTTTTCCCATTTCTAGGAGAAGGATGATTGGAATTTATAGCTGTTTATTCGTTATTTGCCTGACAAAGTCTATTTGTGAAGGAACAAGCTTGGGTAAGAATCATTCCGTATCCAAATGAAATTCTTTGCAGAGTACCTTAGTAGATCAAAATTACATATTTAGCTTAAAATTTCTAAAAACAAAGTACAAGCTTGAAATTTCGAAACGCCTGTTTCAAACAATTATTGAATCGTATTCCACAAACATTTTAAGGCCTGGGGTACACAAAAATGTAAAAAAATAGAGTTGTGTGTTTGAATATGTATATTTTGCTTCATTAATTCCAACAACAATTTGAACAATTCTACAAGTTATCCATAGTTAAACTAGAAATTTTCGAGCAGCCGGTGACAAAAATTATTCAGCAGTTTAATGAAATTTGAAGAATGACATAATGAAACGAAAGGAATTTTATCTAGCACAAAAAAAAAAAAAATATTTTCAAACATCGCCTTCATGTCTGACGTATATACAAACTATAACAAAAAGCTACAGAATTCACCAATCTCATGTTGGTACTCGTAAAACATCTTCAATATGCGACCTATCATTATCTACTACTATCTGAGACAGCGTAAAATCTCATGTTCAACAGTTGAAAACAGAGTCCACTATGCAATGTTACGCACATGGCGTACTATGCTGTCCTTGCTTGTACCAGGTCCTCGATGTAGCCAGTCAGATAAAAATCTCAAGGATTTAAGCCTCATGATCTGGCAGGTCGAACCATAGAAAAATAACGATTGATGATTCCGTTTTTAGTACAATGACAGTGGATGACTAGTTTCCCACAATCGACAACGTTGGGGAAGGGGCATCGTCTTACAAGAACATTATTGTTGGAAGACACCACCCTGCTTGCGGTGCCCGAATCACAGATTGCAGCAATAACGATGCATCTTGTTGGTGGGTAATGCTGCCTGTCGCAAGATCTGTGGTACTATGCTCTTCCAGAATGAATGTGGCATTTAAGCCGCCTCATACCGTTACGTGTGAAGAGTGTAACGCAATTTTCAGAAATTTACGAGGGGTTTTGCGGTCCAAATACGGTAATAGTAAGTGTTAGCCATATCATTCAAAGGGAAGTGGACTTTGTCCTTCCAATTTGAAGCACACATCGCGAAAGATTCCATGACAAAAGTTTGTGGAGGGTTTATGATCATATGATAAGAACTGCTGCATAAGCGACACTTTTTAAGGATAGCAGCATAACACCATTTGAAGAATATTGTAAATAGTGACACAAAGTTGATCAAAAATTTCTTCAATAGGCCACACACTATTGTTGTTCAATAAATGGGGGATCCCATCTTCATGCATTTGTGTCGTTACAATATCTACTACATTTACTTTAACAGAATCATCCTCTTCGTGGCTGAACAGCCAATAATTCCGTCGCTTTGAATTTCGTAATTATGCTTTTTTAATTCTTCGCTAGTGAGTGGGCCTGATTGTAACCTACAAAAATCAAAATTTTGGCAAATCTTCAGTAGCCAAATCCCCGTTTTGGTAAAATTATTTCTCCAGTAAAGCACATTCCTGTAGAGTCAACATCATTTTTCTTAGCACAGAAACAAATATGATTTCGACTCTCTTACCGCAGCTTTATATTACGTGTCTTTCTGCTCGAGCACGCGGCTGCTATAGTTACGACATTTACATATGCTGGGGCCTCCCCTTGCATAATGCCTTCTAACTAGGGTTTTAGGAATTAACTTTTTGCGCTAGATGTCATTATGCCATCCTCTAAATTTTATGAAATTCTGATGAATAGGTTTTACTACAGTCCGCTCATAAATTTCAAGTTAATTATGAACACTTGGTGTTTCATTGACGGTTCAAAACAAAAAGTAACGAAATGTAACTCATGATTGGTATCGAAGCATTATATAAACAAATGGGGAATTTAATGTAGTATATAATAAGAAGTTTGAAGAACGCTGTAAAAGCTATGAGGTGCAGTAAATAAATAACAAAGCACATGATATTTTCCATAATTTATTCAATGAACCTCTCAAAAGAATAGCTTAGGCAGAATCCGAAATAACTTAGGCATTTATGACAGTCTCAGAATACCATACTCGCAACAAATCGCAATCAGTTCGAATTAATTGCGTACTCACTTTGTCCATTCATTGGCCTTTTGAAAAACGTCGATCTCTTCAGTACTTTTTTGAGCCGACCAAAGATGAGAAGTCACAGGGGGTAGATTCGCCTTGTGAGGGGAGAGAGAGATGTCTCAGGACTTCCCACTTGAGTTTCTTCAAAAGTTCTTCTGTTCCTTTGGCGAGTGTAATTTTGCGTTGTCATGCAAAAAGATGACACCACGAGAAATTCCGCTACTGGAACTTTCCTATTTGATAGTCTTCTTGAGCTTCTTTAATTTTTAACAATATCTTTGAGCACTTAATGTAGCTCTATGCTCAAGGGATTCGATGGGGAATAGCCCCTGTTGATCGAGGAAGGAAATAAATGGAAAACATCTCTGCTGTAGAATATTCTTTTTACATTCCTTACCGGATATGTAACGCTAAAAAGCGAATGCTCGTGAAATGTTTTTGTCACACCCATAACTACATTTCAGCATTGTCTCCGTTTTTCTAAAATACCTAATTTTAGTGCATATATTAATATCCTATACTTCGTTATTTCTTAACTATACTCAATGCATTCGAATCAGGAAGCATGCCGATAAGAGATGTCCATAATAAGATTTATTTAAATGCTTTTGTTAAAAAATAGAGAGACTTTTGAATCTATTTTATTAATTATTAAAGATAATTATTAGAGATAATCCATTTTATCATTGCATCATTTTCAGTTAAAATATCGCGAAAATAAAAATCGAAATTATTACGTCTATTAATCGCGTCAAAAATGATACCAGTTTTTTTTTTTTCTTTTCAAATTGTAACTCAAATTGAACATCGATTAATAAAAATATATCAACAGAAATTTATAATGAAGGAACAAAAAGATTAAATAATTTTACCAGAATCATCCTTTGTGACTTAGTTTACTAGATAACGATCAGCCTCAGTAATTTTGATCCATGGCCGAATGGTAACAACAATACCCAAGCTGGTAATTCTTTTCTATCTTTCCCTCCTCAATGGAGATGGCTCTGAAACTCAGTTCTATTTCTTTAAAAAAAATCTAGCATTTCTCACTATTCCACATGACACAACAATCATTAGTGCAACCAAAACGCCATTGAACTAACTACAGACGTATGGCTAGGTTCAGAATCCATCCTTGATGGCTAAAATCAGAAAAGGAAAAAAATAATAATTGAATTTAATTTCAGACATGGTTTTGTGTATTAGATGTAATGATATTTTATTAAATTGTGTTCGGTTAAAATAAGCTGTAAAATTAAATTTTTTGGAACTATCCCGACATAATACATGTCTTGAATATACAGTTGATAAAACCTTCGGTAAAAAATAAATAGATGTTTAGAATGGTGTTAATGAATGTAATAACTAATTTTTAAATGTGGACTGAATACATATATATTTACAATTTTTTTAAGAAAAAAAAACCTCGTTTTGTAGAATCGCATTTGTACCAACTGCATAACCTGACATCCAACGATGCAAGGTCAACATTAATTGGCGATGCCTCCAAGATCGCAGATCATCCTCACTACGTGCAGCCTCCACAAGAATACTTCCACAATTATGAAGATTTCTTGTCAAGAAATGCTAACGGAAATCAATCTCCGGGTTCAACGCACCGCAATTCGCACTTCATAGACCTTGAAAATCCCCAAAAGCACTCAGCTTCGATTCCAGATGTAAAAGTCTTCAGGATAATGCCTTACCAAGACCATCGAGTACATCAAATAGAACATCAGGGTTCCGATTTCAGCGTCATCAAAAAACATGATTTCGGAAATGACCATAATTTTGGTTGGGACTTTTTTCCAACTGGGCATGGTAACTCTGGAGGTGGTCTAGGATTAGGACAAGTAGCAGGAACTGGCTTATTAAAGAAAGGAAAAGAAGCAAAGACATTGTTTATTTTGATGGCACCTTTGATACTTCTGGCTGTTTTCGGTCCCATTTTAGCCACTCAGGCAATGATTCCATGGGTAGCAAATGGAGGGCTAACCTCTGTAAGCACTATTGCTGGAGGTAAGAGACGCAAAAGACAATTATCTCAGAATTTTTATTCAAAACAATCCTCTGATTTGGATAGACGATTGCAATTATTCATAGAGGTCCAGGATTTTATTACCAGAACTGGTTCCCAAGATTTAGTGCAAGAAATGGGCGAAGCTTTCTTGCGCTGTCAGAGGTATACAGAAAGGAGAAACAAGTGCTTGGAAAGAGTTGCATGTGCATATACGGATAGCACGTCAATTCTGGATCGTGAAGAACGAAGAATAGGCAGAATGTAAGTAAGAGAGTTTTTCTTTTGCATTTTTTTTTATTTCAAAGATTTTATAAATTTGAAAATATTTCTAACACGTAATTAAAGTGAAAACTCTTTATTTCAATTATTTATGTATAACTTTACTTTTTTTTAATAAAAAGTCAAGATAATTGCAAAGTGATATAAGTTGCATTGAACAGGGTATCCTTGAATTCACGAGGCTACGGGAAGGTAAAATACTCATACAGTAGTATTTTTTTTATAGCAATGTGAGATCGAAAATGATAGTTGTTGACGTAAAACAAGGAATGCTGAAAAATTGGGAGGAGGGGGGGTAACCCTTTTGATTTACATTAATAATTGCCTCAACCAAAATCGACAGCATCTAGCAATTGATTGGCGTATCATTCAAAGACGCCAGGTGTTTTACGAACTGTTACTACAGCGGTTGAAAGTTTTGTAATGATGTTCTCCTCGGTGAATTTTAGTTCCGTAGATGAAAGTCTTAGAGTTGTCTCCAGAAATTATCAATGTTTGAGAAATCGGGTGAAATTAATGAGTGAAAGTTTAGGTTTATGGCGCAAGAGCCAAATCTTGTTACTCTGTTCCAAACCATGCGTAACTAAACTGGACGCAAAAAATATTGAAGGAAAAAAAATGATTGACAAGGAGTGTCGAAAATAGACAAGGATAGCTTTCGCATCCCGGGGTACGTTAACTGTGTTTATTAGAAAAATATTACTAGAGGTCATGATTCTCGTACTTAAAGGAGATAAGCCCCCCCCCCATGGGAAAACGAAAACTAATTAAGAAATTTGAATATTATTTATCCACATCCGAATTACATAGTTTTATGCAAAAATATGAAAAAAATCTTTTTTTAAGAGCTCATTTTAAAGACTATAAAAAATATTGACTTTATTTGAAAGATTTAATTGAATAGAATTTTTATTCGCAAAAGTTCTAGCATATTACACATTGGAAAAAATAGCCAAATACCTAGATTTTTGAATGTTTATTAATGTCACTCTTTGATGCAACACAGGGGCTATTGGCGACGGACCTCGTAATTTCGAACCTCGATCAAGTGATGAGGACAACGCCCCAGTTAGCATCTCCCTCTCTAAACTTCTACAAGACGCCAACAGGAGCTCGACCAGATTTAACGTGCATCAGCTGCGCTAAACGGCGAGTCTTTGTGGCACTAGGGCTCCAATCCACGATTCGATGAAAATGAGGTAGCGGCTGTTTATTAATGTAAAACTGACGACGACGGACCTCGTAATTTGACAACACAGAAACAACGCAGGGTGCATGTTCTGACCATGTCCAAAAGGCTATCGTGGCCACGCCATATACCTAGAAGTCTGAACTTTTCTGCAAAATTGTATTGCATACACATTAAGGGATACAATACAAGCAAAACGCATAATTCACTTTCACGAAGTACCATTTGATAAAATTGACAATTGTTGCTTCCAAACTTTACTGTCAATACGATCAATATTTCATTGATTATGATGGCATTATATATAAACACTAGATAAAGTCCTCTCGACTAGAAAAGATCTCCTATAATACACTGGTGGAAAATTAAGCCCTAACATAAAAAAGAAATTAGTTCAGAGGAATGAAATTTAGGCAAAGCATTTGTGCTACGTAAAGTATTAATTTGATTAAGTTTCCAAGTCAAAGGTTGAAATATACGCGAAAGAAGAAAAATTTCATATGCGAAATGGTGGTACAATGATAACCGCTGCAGTATCCACTATTTTGAATGCAATTATACAAATGTACCTGCATTGCGTCACAAAGCTGCCGTATGTCATTTTTTGGGATGGAGTTCCATGCTTGTTGTAACCGGTTATCAACAACGATCCATGATGGTTGAGGATGACCCTGGATTTGTCATCCAATAATGCCCATGCGTGCTGGATGGAAGAAATATCTGGTGATCTCGCAAGCCAAGGTACATTCTGTGGAGCATTTTGGGTGACACCAGCGATATGAGAATGAAAGTTAACCTGTTAAAAAATGACCCCTCGTATAGTTCCAAGAATGACAGAATAATCAATTCAATTACCAGTCTGACATATACAAATTTGCTCACAAAATGCTTGGAATAATGACGAGAGAGCTCCTACTGTCATAGAAAATTGCTCCATAGACCTAGTGTAGGTCCCGGGTGTCTACGCCGATGACAACTTAGTTCCAAGCATTCACCTGGCCTCCTTCTAACCAACATACGGCCATCACTGGCACTAAGCCAGAAACGGCTCTTATCTGAGAACACAACATATCTCCACTCTGCTCTTACTTTCAATGGTGTCAACATCATTGAAGTCATAGATGACAGTGATTTGGAGTTAGTGGCACGAACGCCACAGGACATTTAACTCGGAATTGTCTTTTAGGTAATCGATTTGTCACCATTCACTATATTATGCTGGTGCCGACAGATGCTCGAATTTCTGTACAATACGCCACAACCATGCAGCATTCTTACCTCTTAGTAGTGATTGACATAAATCTCCCGTCTTTTAAGGAATATCACGAAATGAAAATCTACCTTTTAGCAACCCTATAGCACGGCCTCGTTCAAATTCAGTAATTGCATTTATTGCCTTCATCTCCTAAAAAGCATTCTTGACTCAAATCTAGCTCACAATGCTCAATCTGCAAGACAAATAACGCTCACGATATTATCATAGCGCGCAGACGTGATTTTGCTTGTTCACAGTAGCGCTACTCTTATTAGTCTAGGGTGAAATATGAATATTGACAACTTTCAGACGTGCAAACATAATGTCCAAATTTCGTTTTATCTAGCATAATGCCTAGGTGTTGAATTTTTTTTTTTTTTTTTGCCAGAATAAAAATATAACTTTTTTTTTTATTATTATTAAAGGGCAATTTTCTCCCTTTTGTAGATTTATACTACTACTTACCAGCACAAAATTATAAATTTTCTTTCCAAACAATGTACAGGTTATTGAAAATGGTTCATCCGATTTCTAAATTCCATAAATAAACGATACAGAATAAGGAATGAATGCAAAAAGAAAATATAGAAAATATTTTACAAGTGTTTGATATGACTTCCTTTAGATTAAGGTGACCAGACGTCCCGATTTTTAACAATTTATTCCGCGGGGTTTTAAGAAAGGGAACGCCTTGAAAACGGGAAGGGAATATACGGTTTTCGGCTTCCATGTAACTATTTCACCAGGTTATGAGCTTTATACTATTTTTGCAAATTGTATAATGTTAAACTTTAAAATGATAAGCAATTCTCAACAATGGTTTTTAAAGTTCACCTCGATCAGTTGCTAGAATACGACCACCATTATTTGGACTTGATGAACAGTATCATTTTTCGGCGTTGGCAGCGACGAAAACATTTTGTAACTGTAAAATGAAGGGAGAACACTTTGTACACTTCCACAGATTTTATTCTTATGGCAACATGTTTCGCTAGCGATCTAGCATCATTTGGAACATTGTTGCAAAAGGATTACATCTTATACAAAAATTGGAAAGAGAGGGGAGTTTTAGAGAGAAGGGCCACATAGTGTATAAGGAGTTTGTTGGTCATCCACGAAATAACGAATTCGCATATAGTTTTGTAACTGTCTCTCATACAATACACATCGTACTGCGCGCTAGTTTCACAAGTGATGTCACCAAATAAGCTATTCAGATGATTTATGTTTGCAATATATTTAGGTACCAAATTTTTAATCAAGAACCCCCTCCCCCTCATGTCAATGGTGTCCTGCTTTTCGAATGTTAAAATCTGGTCGCATTACTTCACATGTATGATGTTAATTCGATATGTGAATCCCAGCAAAACACATTGTAAACTATCAGTGGTAATTGATTGTATAGCAGCAGAAATCCATTATTTAAGTTCACATAAATTTGCGTGTAATGGTGGTGTATTTTTACAAACCTCAGTTGGAAGAAATCATATGGGTCCTTCAGGTGACCAGCTGTATTACATCAAGTCATCTGTTCTTCTGCAACCAATCCAATTCTAAAGAGCTCAGTGAATGCTTCTAAAATAGCTTCACAAAGAACACACAAGGGCCACCTAATTTTCCACTTTGTATTCATGTATTATTCATTTTATGCCTTTTATTTTTGAAAATATGGAATTTTGCAATCGAATGAATGATTTTGTATAGCCCTGTATAATATCTGGAGTTACAGAATTAAAATGAAAAATGCAATGACCATTTTCAAGTAACATATTTTTAATTAGTATGTACTAAGCATATATCTATGCCTAATGATTAAACAAATTAACATTATAAATTTGATGTGATATTTACCTATGTAAATACTTTGAATTTAAACTATCTCCATATTATTATTACATTTTAATTCTAAAATAAAACCCATTTATGTTTTAATGTGCATAAAAATTACAGATATATGATATACATAGCTCTTTTTTATCGTTAAAAACTTAAATTGCAAATAAATGTCTGTGGATGTAATTTAAATAATTCTTAGTTTCTGAGAAATAACACAAAATAAAAAATGCTAAAAAAACGTGAAAATATCTAAATAGTTTTAAATATAAATAAGCTTTGTATAAAACTATTTATACATAAAAATATTATGTACAGTATTATATATTAACTCTATTTTATTTAATTCTGTTAGCATCTTAATGGGGGTTAATGGTTACACAGCTCATAATTTTCAATCATGGTTAAGTGATGAGGAAGGCACCTCAATATTCCAAATTTACATACCAAACTAAGCTAGAACTTAAAGAGGCTTAAGTAATTTCTATTTAACATAGTGCAGCTATCACTATTCCACACCTCAATCTTTGATTAATGTAAAACTTGAATCTAATACATCAATCAATAACTCCCAAGACTAACATTGAAAACAACATTTTTTTTGCAATTTTTTTTTTTATTCATCAACATAACACCTTTTGTTAATCACCTTTTAAGGTGATACAATCGTTCCAACGCTTTTCCCCCCAAATCTTTTTTTTTTTTTCCTTCGCAAGAAATTTTTTTTGTTGCGAGTAAATAGCGATAAACAGCTTTCTGAATCATTGACTCGTTGCTGTTTTTGTTCCATCGAAAGCAATCGCGGCACCCACTTGGAAAAAACCTTTTTCACTTCACTTCAAAAAACCTTTTTCAGTAAATACACTTCCATATGATATCTGTGTCATCTCAGCAATCTCACGGAGCTTCACTTGACGATTTTTCATTATAATTTTTGTCACTTCACTCACATTTTCCGGTGTAACGGCTTCCACAGGTCTACCCGAGCGTTCCGCGTCATTTGTGTCGGTACGACCACGTTTAAACTCGGCAAACCACCGACAAATCGTTGCTTTTGATGGACAAGAGTCCGGGTAACATTTTTCAATCCATTGTTTCGCTTGCACGGTGTTTTTATCCATTAAAAAACAATGTTTTATCAGAACACGAAACTCGGTTTTTTCCATTTTTTAAACAAACTACAAAACGACTTTACTCCAACCTCGATAACTCAGCTGTTTCTGGTCCGACAGACTTAAAATTTTGACACGTTTCAAGCAAAGGTTAGTACTCTAGAAAGACCTGGTTACTGGTTTACTACGAGCGCCATCTCTGGGTTAGTCTCGGGAGTTATTGATTGATGTGTTATGACTGACCTTGAAAGAGTTACACATAATGAAGCACATTTTTTTTTAAATAAACAGGATACCACAACTCCTTTTATATGAAAGAAAATCTGACTAAAATTTAATGAAGCACAGTGCGAATTATTTTAATGCTTTGCATTAAAATACTCTTTTAATAAAAAAAGGCCTGCCATTTATAACTTTTATCTTCTTTTCAGGGTACTTCAAAATGTGATGACAAATCCAATGGTCCCAGCCTCATTAGTGGGTAAACTTAAAAAAGGTTTCTTGGTTGGCAAAAAGCACCCAGGTCAGTGCATCAACTTTTGGTGTGATGTTGTAGATAATCAAAAGAATCAACCAAAATAAGAAGGAATCCAACCCGCAACAATTGAAAATGTATCAAAATTTTCATTAATGTATAATTTATTAAAAGTCTTAAATTTCTTACTGTTATTCATAATCGAAATTGACCCACTGCTAAATGGTAAGGGGTGAACATACTTAAGTTCTATTACTTATGAATATTTATATTGAAATATTAGTAAAATGAAAGAATCAAGTTTCGCAGCATATTCTTTTATAAAATATCTTGATACCAAATTAAGCATTTTGCTCAGATAGAATTCTGATGTTTGTAGTTAATAAACACCAAATTAAAATTGGTTTTGCAATGAATAATTAAAAAAAATTTCATTACATATTTTTTTAAAAAAAAAGAGAGAGAGAGAGAAATGAATGCAAAAACAAAATATACATGGACGGATGGAATTCTCTAAAAAATTACATAATTTTACTCTATTTTATTTAAATTATATATATATATATATATATATATAATGCATGTGTTAACCAAAGTACAAAAGCTGAATTAAATATGATGAGTAGAAAAATAAACAAAACGATATAAAAAATGGCACTTTTATTTTTGAAGAGTATGAACAGAGGGTAATTCCAACTTTAGGCATATGATTACCCTGTCCTGTGATCAATTAAACTAATAGTAAATCTAAAGTACCAAATACATCTGGCACTAAGATACTTGGCAGCATGTGGACGCTTAACAGAAACTCTGCCCACATACTTCAGTTGCAATAGTCTAGAATATCCTTTATATAACAGAGACTATTTATGTCTTATTTAATTTGGGAAAAAAATTCATTCAGAAATTTAATTCCAAAGCTCAAAGATTTTTAAATACTTTAAAGAACATTAACATTAATAGATAGAAAATTAAAGCTAAATTAAAAGGTAGCTATTTCTTTCAGTCAAAGTCAAGATCTATACTAACACACAATGAAAAATTTACATTTTATATGAAATAGTCTCTGCTGTAAAAAGATATTCCTAGATAAGCCTATACAGACTGAATCTAAATGATAAAACATTGTAAAAAGACATTACAAAAATATCATAAAATAAGCATTTAACATTGCGGAACAATTTTACTGTTTACATGATATAATAGTGAAAAAAATGTATGTATTATACGATTCATGTTATATACATGCTAAATACAATTAAAGCACATCTTGATATTTAATTGATGTTAATAGATACAATGGATAAATGCAAGTAATGCTCATTTTAGATCAAAGAAATATCCAGAGCTCACATAGGAAATATATCCAAAAAATTTATATATATTTTTAGTTCCATACAAAGCTAACAATGTTAGTAATTTTTAAAAGGAAAATAAATAACCACTAATGAATTTGAAAGACACTATCATAAATATTATGATAGTTACACATCTATTCATACGATACTACAAAAATGCATGAAAAAAGTACCAGATTTATTAAAATTTATTATTTTTTTTTTACATACTTTAACTTAAAAAGTATAAAAAAAACACTTAAAATTTCTTTAAAAAATTGAGTAACTTCAAATGGTTATAATGAATTTAAGCTACTCTTTTAAAATAATATTTCTTGAAAGAATAATCTTTCTATGCACTATTTTATTTAAATATATAAACATTTCAGTATCTCATCATTCATCAAGAGAATACTTGCATTGACAGTGCTCTCATGATTCCGGTTTTACACCTTTTGTATAAAGAATTTCTTATTTAAAAGCAGATAAAAAATTAACCTATTTTTTGATTCCTTTGAAATGGTATATATTTTGAATCCTTTGATATTTAAATTTGATTCAAAACAGTAAAACATGATTTGAAATATTTGTTATCTACTTCAATGTGTAGATAACTAGATTATAAAATGTTTACACTTTTCCTAACATTAAAACACTCTTAATGAATCAATTTAAAAATTATATTTTGATACTTTACAGATAAAGAAATATGAGCCCCCCCCCCCTCTATTTTTGTTAATAAGCTGCCAATAGGAAGAATAATGATATAATAATATCATTTGCAGAAATGCAGAAACTAATAACATAATTATTGCCTCTGGTTCAAAATTGGCAGAACCTTTTCACTTTTAAATTAATACAATTTTTTCCCCTCTAAATATAACAATGAATGCACAATTTTTTTTTTTTATATTTCAGATTGAAGTGGGATTTTTATACTTTTCCTTAACAGATTAAAAGCATAATTCAAAAAAGCATACAAATAGACATCTTTGTGTAGGACAAGCATCCAAACATATTATATATATAAAGTAGTATAAAAAATTTCTTACATTATTAAATATGATATTTTATAAAGGAAAACCCTTGTTGCCAGAAATATATTGTGATCAAAAGTATGCTCAGTGAACAATAACAAACCTGACAGTAAGATATGGTAATACTAAATTTCAAATTTTACATCAGCCTTAAAAACACATTACAATGCTATGTATGATATCCTTCTTCAATGCAATGGGACTGGATCAGAAAAAGATATTTATTTATAATTTATGACAAATTTAATGTATCTCCTTCGATATATTCTTCATTGACATTCACACAGTGAGGAGGCAAACAATAAATTAGCCATAAATGGTAAATAAATATCCCTTTTAGAGCCAATGCTATTATTTAGCAGAAAGACCTCATATGAAAAGAATTTTCCCAATGCCTTCAGAGATCAACATGCAATATAAGAAATATTTCAAATGGAGTACCAAAATTTTTTTTTTTCAGAGCTCTGCTATATTCTTTCTGATGTTCAATACAAAAAGTTTTAATTGGTGGAAACAATTATGTATTTGTAACTGAAATAAAATATTCTTGACACATAGTCAAAATCATATATTTAAGTATTCTTTGGTTTAAACTTGATTAGAAAAATTGGACTTCAAGTTTAATGCCATTATTCCAGAAAGATGAAAATCAAGGCTGAGAAGTTGACACAGGATGATGTTGATTAACCTAATAAAAGAGGGAGAAAAAATGATTACGATACCAGTTACAGAAAGAAAAATAAAATTCATTAAATAAAAAACATATCTAATAGTTTGCATTTTTAGTACATTTTAAATCGGCATCTAATTAAGGTTTATACCAAGTTCAAGATGAATATCAGCTCAAATTTTATACCATAAGATAATCAAAATTCCAATGCATAATCTGGTTCATGCACAGTATATCAAATTTATAAGAGAATTTTTTAGATTTCATTTTTATACTTTATTTGAATATAATTCATTAAATTTAATATAATACAATTGATTATTAAAAAAAAATCCAGTTTTAAATCAGCAATCAGTTACAAGGGCAACTAAGCATTTACATCACTGAGAATTTCAATACCAGGATTAAAGTAAATTTTGTAGCTCAAATAAACAATTTTCCACTTGGATAATATAAAGTAATGAAGTCTTAAAATTTTTTAATAAATGGCAACTATCCCTCAAATACTCACTTCACACATACTTTCATAGGGAAAAAAAAAACTCTCTAAAGGGAATTTCACAAAAAATATAAATTTTCATACCAGTTGGTTAGAAGGATTGGTCATCATCTCAGAATAGGTTAGATGATGCTGCAAGTTAAGAAGTGATCCTTTAGGCATTTCCTCATTCTTTTCATCTTCTCTTCTTTTAAGGCAAGCCACTTTGGGATTTAAATTTCTTTCTGGAAAAGAAAAATATTTCAGAATTACTTTTCAATAAATAAACCAATTACTTTAAGTAGAAGAAGAAATATGTATCATTATATAAAAATATATTGCTCTACCAAACTTTTAAAAACTAGTTTGATAAAATAAAATAGTAAAACATCAAAATTATGCAACTGAAACCAGTCAATGTTAAGTATTATTTTTCACAAAAAAAACTGATTAATACAAAAACTCGAAACTATTCAAATTTATTACATTTCAAAAGACTAATGTAATGATGTGTGTGTGAGAGTGAGGTTTTATGGCGCAAGAGCCAAAGTAGGCTATGCTGCGCCAAACATTTGTTAAAATCGATTAGAAATTAATTTCATTAAAAACAAGAGACCAACACAAAGACACATAAAAGATAAAAGGTTAAAAATCAAATATGGTGTAAAAGGCCAATATGTCTTAAAAAAGCAAATAAGTTATGGTAGGGGGTTTTCCCCACCAAGTCAGATAGGGTTAAAACAGATGACTGAAAATAAATACGGCGATGATCATTAAAAACCGGACATATAATTAAAATGTGATGAATAGAGTAAGGGACATGACAGGAAGGACACTCGGGAGCATCTTCCCCAAACAAAAGATGTTTGTGAGTAAAACGAGTATGTCCAATGCGAAGGCGAGTCAATCTGACATCGGCTCTTCGCATTGGAAATACAGGCCATTCTTCGATGATCGGCTTCACCGAGTGTAATTTGTTATTTATCTGTAAATTCCACGATTCCTGCCATGTCTGATGAATGAGCATTAAAATATGACGTCGAATGTCCTCAAATGGGACTGCGAGCTGCAGAGGATTCGTTGCCGAACGTGCAGCCGAGTCCGCTTGTTCATTTCCTAAAATACCTACATGACTAGGTACCCAACAAAATTTAATAATATAACCCTTGTTATAAAGACAACAAATCATGTCTGCAATCTCCATCACAATAGGGTGACAGCGATCGTTTAGATTAACCAATGTTTCCAGGACGCTCCTGCTGTCAGTATATACAACGAACTTTCGAGAACTGGATGTCTCAGCTAATTTCAGGGCACAGTAGATGGCGACTGCTTCGGCAGTGTATACACTGCAGGAAGAGTCGAGCCGGTAACTGTGCCTGATGTCGTTTGAAACGACACCACAGCCGACGTATCCAGTTCCTTTCGATCCATCCGTGTATATAGGAATATAATCCTCATACTGACAGCGATGGAAGGCAAAGATTCTCTGGAGAACAATGGGACATGTGATGGATTTGCTGAATAAAGCAAAAGGGTTATGGTATAGAAACCTTGACACATTCCAAGGTGGAAATTTAATAAAATTTGTTTGTTGAATACCCAAGTCATGTAGGCCGAGTTCCTCGATGAATACCTTCACCCTCTCAGAAAAAGGCCGGATGAAGGAAGGACGAGCACTGTACAGTCTCCTTAAAGACGGGCTGGTATTAATGGTCTGTAATGGGTGAGATGGGAGAGATGACATTTTGAAATGATAATAGAGCGACAGTTTTAGGCGCCGCGAAGCCAAAGGCAGTTGGTTACAGAGGACATAGAGACTCTGCACAGGTGACGTTCGGAACGCACCACAGCAGATTCTCAGAGCATTATGGTGGACTGGGTCAAGTTTCCGTAAGGTAGTTTTGCAAGCAGATCCGTAAACGATACATCCGTAGTCGATCCGAGACAGAATCACCGACTGATACACTCGGAGTAGAGAAATTCGATCCGCACCCCAAGAGGTGTTGGACAACACCTTCAAGATGTTGAGGGATTTCTCACACTTCTTCCGCAGATGTAAAATGTGCGGAAGGAAAGTGAGTTTGCGGTCGAAAATTACTCCGAGGAAGCGGACGTCAGGGACGACAGGAATAGACGTATTACGGATGCGAATGTCAGGATCGGGATGGAGACCCCGTTTCCTGCAAAAATGCACGCAACTACTCTTGCTGGCAGAAATACTATGCCCATTTACGTCACACCAAGTAACCAAGTTATTAACTGCATTCTGGAGTCGCCGCTCTATTAGATGCATGGACGATCCTTCGCAGGAAATCTGCAGATCGTCGACATACAATGATCCGTGAACAGATGGCTGAAGTTTTAAAAGAATTGGTGACAGGTGACAGATGAAAAGAGTCGGACTTAAAATACTTCCCTGAGGAACTCCTTCAAATTGAGTAAAAGAAGATGATAAAACATTACCCACACGAACTTTAAAGGATCTAAAGGATAAAAACATTTGTATAAAAAGAGGCAAATTGCCTCTCATACCATAACCGTGTAATGTGCGCAGAATCCCATAGCGCCACGTACGGTCATATGCCTTTTCGATATCAAAGAAAATAGAAACCAAATGATTCCTCCGTACGAAAGCAGAACGAATCTGACTTTCGAGTAGAAGGATGTTATCTACTGTGGATCTTCCTTTACGGAAGCCACTCTGAAACGGAGGAATGCATTGATTCTTTTCCAATTGATATACGAGACGGGCATTGACCATACGTTCTAGCGTCTTACAGAGGCAACTCGTCAGAGCGATAGGCCTATAGTGGAGAGGGTTCTTTGGATCCTTACCAGGCTTCAGAATAGGAATAACGATTGCTTCCTGCCACTGGCTAGGAAACACATGCTCCCTCCATATTCGGTTGAATAGGTAAAGGAGACTGACAAGTGAATCCTCGCTCAAGTGGCGAAGCATATCGTATGTTACACCATCAGAGCCTGGACTGGTATTGTGAGCCAAGGACAGAGCCTTTCTCAATTCCCACATGTTAAAGTCACAGTTGTAAGGGAGTGGTTGCCGACACCTGAAGTTGATAGGTGTCTGCTCAGAACGATTCTTAGTCGCTAAAAATGTAGCGCTGTAAGAATCGGAGCTTGACACACTAGCAAAAGAGTGGCCAATGACATTAGCCACTTCGACAGGTGAAGAATGCACAGCATTTGCAGTTTCCAGTATCGGGATAGAAAATTCCCGATACAGGGAGTTTGCAGCTTTTACCTTTCTCCATAACTGTTGACTTGTGGTAGACGATGTGATGGAAGAGACATACCTGATCCAAGATTCCCTCTGACTATGTCGCCTTACTCTGCGAGCAGTCGCCCTTGCCCTTTTAAAGGCTATGAGATTTTCAGTTGTGGGATACCGTCTGAAGATACCCCACAATTTCCTTTGTTCCCGGTAGGAGGATTGACATTCCTTATTCCACCATGGTTTACTCATCTTCCTCTGTGATGTTCCACTCTTCGGTATCGCTGCATCAGCAGCGTCCACGATAGAGGTAGTGACATTTTGGACACAGCTATTAATATCCTGATCTTGAACCATTGTACCGGTAATAACCGCTAACCGTGTGAATAAATCCCAATCTGCCCGGTTGAAGCGGTAAGTGGGGGGACGTAAACGCACCCCACTACCATGAACCTGGGAGATCAGGAGAGGGAAATGATCACTATTATAGAGATTATTCAGAACCTCTAAATTCAGCGACGGTAGCAGTGTCGGTGAACAAATGGCTAGATCAAGGGAATGAAAAGTCCTAGTGGGAGCATGGAAATACGTTTTCTCGTCGGTGTTCAGCAGACAGAGACTGTGATCAGAGATCAATCGCTCGATCTGCCGACCACGAGAATTTGTACCATCATACCCCCACTGAGGGCTGTGTCCATTAAAATCACCAAGCAGAAGGAAGGGAGCTGGTAACTGATCGACTAGTCGGTCTAAATCCATTTGTGACACAACATCGTTAGGTGGCAGATAAATGCAGCAGACTGTGATTAATGTGCGAGTATGAATTCGCACAGCCACAGCCTGCAACGATGTGGTCAGTGTAACGACGTTATGAGGACAGGACTGGGATGCCAGGATGCAAACACCTCCCGAAGAAGATGCTGCCACATCAACATCCCGTCGTACACAATTATATCCACGCACTCGGATTGTCATATCACTCTTCAGAAATGTTTCCTGAAGAGCAACACAGACAGGTTGGTGTGTAGATATAATGGATTTGAGATCCTCTAGTCTGGGTCGTAAACCGCGGCAGTTCCAGGAAACAAAGGCCATTAAATGTTCGCACTTGAAGTAGAGGGTCCGGGTTCTAGGACCCCCACGGTATCATAATCTTCCGGTGATGGGTGGAGATCCACCATATCACCTTCAGTAGAGTCAAAGACTCTACTTTTTTTGCGAGGAACGCTGTTCTTCGCAGAATTTTTTAATTTTAGTCTCTGCAAGGCCTTGGACCTAGCCAAAGGCTTGGTCTGCTGCGCCTTCGCAGAGGGAGGGTTCTTTAATATATTAATTTTTTTGTTAGATGTCGATGGAGATCTGGTAGTTTGTATCGTAGGCATTGGTTCTGGAAATTGTGTAGATTTCGACATTTTAGTTATCTGCGTAGCGGTAGAATAACTTTTTCCCTGTACAGGGGTACGGGAAGCGACTATACGTCGAGCCTCAGGGTATGGTACATTTTGCAGCGTCTTGACAGTTGCAATTTCCTTCTCCTCTGCCCATTTAGGGCAAGAGCGAGAATATGCAGGGTGGTTACCCTGACAATTGACGCACTTCTCTGCAGCGGTACAGGAAGCACTTTCGTGTCCTGTTTCTGTGCAGCGAGCGCACGTCAATTGTCCCCTGCATGCAATCTTAGAATGTCCAAAACGCTGACAATTAAAGCACCTTAGAGGGTTCGGAATGTATGGTCGGACGGGGAGTCTCAGATATGCGGCCTGAATAGTCTGTGGCAGGGTAGGAGTCGAAAAGGTCAAGATGAGGTGCTTAGTATTAAGCACCTTACCATCTCGCCTAATCGTTATCCTCCGAACACCACAAACTAATTGGTCTTGCAAATTTTCTAAGATCTCCTCTTCCGACACATTAGCCAAGTCCGCAGAAGAAACGACGCCACGTGAGAAATTGAGGTTGTTATGTGGTGAGGTGGAAACAGGGTATGGTCCTAATGCCTTCATGGCCAAAACAAGCTCTGCTTGTTTGGCAGTATTGACCTCAATCAGAAGATCTCCAGAACGCAGTTTTTTTACATCTTTCACCGTTCCTACCATACCTTGGATCCCTTTTTGAATCAAAAAGGGCGATATGGTGGTAAAGGTTTCATTCTCTCTTTTAATAACAAAAAAACGTAAATTATTATTTATTTGAACATTTGTTGCTACCTCCATGGAGGTAGATGTGGTTGATGGAATAAGGCCTCCATCGGGGCACAAAGATTTTGGATCCATAGGGTTTTTTTTAGGTTCACTCCAGTGCGCCTCCACCCACCATAGGAGTCCAACAAGGGAAGGCAGCCCGCCGGTCATCTGGCTATTGCCAGGCACGGCACTTACCCCAGAGGTGGCACTGAAGTATAGTATTACAGCTTCGGGGTGTGGATCCGTCGGTTCACCCGAGGCACCCCTAACTGCAATACTAACCCTAAAGCAACGGCGTTGGGGTTCTAGAAGAACCCCTCAGAAGCGATCACCAGCCGATTGACAGGAGCGGGCTCACTCCTGCCCCCCGTCTACGGAGAAGCATGGGCCAAAGGGAACGCAACAGGATCCCCAGACTCCACTTTCCCCCGGCACGGGTCGCCGCACACGGCAAACATGCGGGTCAGGTCAAGAAAGAAAACCTTGATCTAACGTTGAAGTTACGAAATAAAATTTTCATTTTTAAATTCCCAACTGAATAAGTATAAAAGTAAATACAGAAAGTAAAGAACATAAGGTAACGAACGTAAAATAACCACAAAATCAACCCCAAACAGAAATAAAAAGAATTTCGTTAGATACCTGCAAATAAAAATTTAACCAAACAGAGATTTTTTTTGTCTTTCTTTCTTTTACGGGTTTTTTTTCCACTTGGGTATCTCGGGTACGTGGCCTCCCGTACTCACCCGAAGATGAGCCCCTGAGAAGAAGAAAGGGAAAAAAAGATGCCAATTTGACAAGAAGGAGGGTCGAAAATAAGAGAAGGATCGCTAGGGTATCCCGGGGGCGCGTCACCCGTGTTTACCAAAGACAGTAAACCCCATGGGAAAGGAAAAGATCACTCAGGTCCCTCGGGTTCGTGAAGCCCGTACTTACCTGAAGTAGGTAAGCCCCTGAGGGCCTAATGTAATGATATTTATATTAAATATGCACAGCCCAAAATAAACAGTGCACTAGTTATTTGTAAAAATTACAAACATCTATTGATCAATCAAATTTTAAAAAAATTGCATCTTTTCTAAATAGTACTGATGATTTAAACATATAATATACATTGCATGCAATATTCAACACAATAGCATTATAAACAAATTTACAATTTAATACATGAATTAATTAAGTTTAACAAAACTTATTTAAAATAGTAACGTAATCTGAAGATTAATATAATTATACATACCTCTTACAAGTCTTTCTAGATTAGTTATCACTTCAACAGCCTGGTACAAAATATTTAATTTCGTCGAGGCTTTATCACACTTTAAATGCATATTGCAGATCTTCCCCAGTTCTTTAAATGCCTCATTAATATCTCTAACACGAATTCTAAGTAGGATAGAAGAACATTGTATGAAATGTGAAATATTAAGGAAAAATATCAGTTCAAAAAAAAAAAACATTTCAATTTCTATACTTAAATCTTCAAAAACACCTACAATTTTTTATATTTCTTAGGAATGTAATATAATTGAAAAATTGGAAGCAACACAAAAAAATATAATACATTTTCATTCAAGAGAGACAAATGGAATAGCCCTCGTGTTGCTTATAGTTCAACGTTAATAAAACCAAACCAGAGAAGAATGGCATTTTAAAGTTTGTAGGTCATATTAGATTGCCAATAACCTAATTAAGTCATATTAATTTATCATTTAAAGGACTGTTTACAAATGCTGTAAAATACCCAGTTTTTAAAGATCTCATGCAGCTAATTTCTACAATTATTTCAAATAACTTTCAATTTTGCAAAATAATCAGTCAAATGCACACTCTTATATATTCATTATTGTCACATTTACATAATAATAATTGAGTTTAAAAGATACTTTAATAGAACTTGCAAACAAACATCAAAATATATTCCTAAAGAATTCTACTTAAATTACTTTATTACTTCACTTTTTATTTTTTATAAATTCATGCAAATACCTTTGCTTCTCATTTCACATATATAAGTTATTATTTAATACATTTAAATCCAGAATATTAAAAAAAAAATTATTTGAAAGTATCTTTAAATTTTAATGATTTATTGAGATATGAAAAAAGCAAAATTATATTAACATTACCTTTCCCTGGCATTATTAGCGTGTCTCCTTTCTTTATCTTTTATTGCTTTTACCTCTGGTGGATCATCATCTTCATCTCCTACAGATCTAAATTCAAATATAAATTTTATGATTTAAGTATTTCCAAAAATCATACATTGTGTCACAAAAAATGAGGGTAATTTAAAGCAATTGTTTCAAATAAAACATTTGTGAAACTAATGAATACAATATTATTAGTTCATTCACTATATATGTTATTAAATTTTTTGGAGTACCATTAAAAATTGTTAATATATATAATTTGTTTTCATTTATAATAAACAAATGGCATTGCCAACATAGCACTCTAATTTAGAATTGTTTTACATGCTATAATTGTTGAATAACAAAACTTGATGATTATAATGACAATCAACAATTATTCTGATTTTTTTTTTTTTTTTAATATTTTGCTTTGAAACAGTAATATCAACTAGTTTGCAATTCTAAAAGCATATTTTAAAAAAAATGTAAATTTAAAATACTACGTGAATCAAAAATATTTAACAGGTATTCAAAATAGGCTTAATTTCTATTATACTTTAAGAAATCATTTAGAAAGACATTAACAATAACTTTACAAAAATTACCGTGGTCTTTTCACACCCCTAGGCTGATTATTTTTCCTAGTAGAAGTACCAGAGGGTGAGACTAAAGGTTCAGGTGATAGGCCAGATATATGTTCATGACCTTGGAAACATGACACATCTTTGGGATCAGCCAAATGTTCCATTTTCACGCTTTCGCAAGAACTAATAGGGACTGCAAATATATGACAGAAGAAATTTACAACAAATACACAAAAACAAGTTAAAAATAAATATTTTAATAAAGTATTTCCTACCATACATTTTTAAAAAATCAATTACAAAGATTACAGATAATGGAAAAACAGGAAAAAGTATCATTAAATTTTTTCTGATAATTAAATTATTTTACACTCAAATGGATATTATAATCTGTATTTAAAATGATATGATCTAACATTTTTTTTCTTCAAAAAATTCAATCATAAATTTAAATTCAAACAGTTTGCATCAGAACTTTATTCACAATCAAAATAAAAAGCCAGTATTCATTTAAAGAAAAGGCTTGATTTTTAAACTGAATTCTATGAAATTAAAAAAAAAATGTATCAATAAGATTTTTTAATCCTTTAATTTCAATTAAATAAAGAGGCAAATACAGGGAATATATTAAACAATTATATTTACCAAAGCTCTGAGGAGTTGGCACAGACTGATTCGGAACTCCCATGATTGTTCCTCTGTTATCCAATAATCCATTTTGCTGCAGAAAATACATAAGAAATGTTAGAAACACTGAATAAAATTTTAAAGACAAAAAAAAAAAAAAAAAAAAAACTTCTAATTTTACCTCTAAAATCTTTCAGTAATCATGAATTCTATATGTTCCAATTTTAATTATATACTGATTGTCAAGACTTAAAGAATTATTCATATAAAAAAAAACATTTAGCTGTTGATACATACTAAAACATATATACATTCATTGGATAACATATTTATTAATTGGCTTATATTTTAAGCTAACATATTAGGGAAGAACATTTTCATAAGACTATAAGTTAAGTGATAATTACATTTATTTTTTTAGAAATTAAAATATTTTATCCTGATTTTTTTTATGGCTTGTAGAGAACTAACTATTGATAGAAATTTTATCTTAAACAAATGGTAGAAATAAAAGTATTGCTGTTTACTTAGAAAATGAGAAAAGGGGCAGACTTGTTAATGAAATCTTTATGAATGGGTTTAAAAATACATAGCACAATTATACTCATGCACATAACAATAGAGGCAATGCATTTTTTCATACTATTGGCATAGTGGGCAATGCTCCAGAATATGATTCCAAAGCAGTTGGCAGATTCTTCTGCACTAAACTGGAATGTAAAGTATTCACATTTGTAGGGGAAGATCCCACAGGCACTGCATTTTGCATTTGGAGTAAAGATGTACCCTCAGCATGATTTCTTAATACATTAATAGCATCATCCAACCTTTCTTCAATAATTCCAATAGGTTTCTGTAATTCAGAAGAAAAAATAAACAAATAAAGTATTACAAAAACTATTGATTAAATATGTTTATTTCCCAATTGCAGAATCTTTTAAATTTCATATTAATAAGGTTTTAAATTATTCATCAACATCAACATTCTCATTTGTTACAAATAATAAACATAATATATTTTTAAATAAAAATTATGAAATATGTCAGAAAAAGTTGATATAAGGAATTTTATCGAAATACTAATTTAGCATACATAATGCAGATAAAGGTCTAATTTATCTCAGAACTTCGATAATAATAATAAACATTTACTTGTATGCAAGATGTGAAAATAGTTGAATATTGAAAAAATACAAAACATACATTTTTTTCAGTAATTATCTAGAACAATGTTTCCCAGCCTTTTATAAATGCAGACAAAATTTAAAACAATATATAAATAGGTATTTCTTTTATTTAAACTATTATAAAAATAATTTTTTTAATCAGTATGACATTTGTTGCTACTTATTGTACATTTGATATACATGGTTGCAGATTTGTTTCCATGATACAAAGCTCTGCATTAACATCCAATTGACTTCTTTGTTTGGTTTTCTAACTGACAAAATTGAAAAAGATTTTCACATTCATAGGAATTAAAAAAAAAAAAAAAAAAACACACACACACACACACACACACACACACAAGGCCAACTATTTGATAGCTACACAACAGAGAGTTAAGATATTCTTTAATGAGAGATATCCAAAATTGAGACTATAATTGCATTTTATGTCTCTGGAGACAAGAGTAACATCAGAAGACAATTCAATCTGTTTTTCTTTATAATGAAGATCAAGTATGCATGAATTTGCCTACTCAAAAAAGAAAAGGAAAAAAAAAAAAAAATCTAGGTTACTCTTATATGGATCAGTAGTTATAAAGAAATAATGATTGAAATTATCAGCTACTGTGGTTTATTATGTTGAATACAACCTTTTCTTTGGTATATGCAGAAATTATGAATTTCCTGTAAAGTGAAAAATTTCTCTTGTATGCAACTATCCTAAAGAGCCAGTTTCTTTCTGTACACCTTAATTTTATTTCAAAGTGTAAAAATATTCATACAAGATTTCCAAAGAGAAACATTAAATTTGTTAAGAAGGCCAAATATGTCTTCCATATACACAAACTTAGCCAGCAATTCCTCATCCAACAAGATATCTATTTGGCCAAATTTTCGTTTTCTAGTAGGAACAGCATCATTTCTTTTTTCACACTGCTCAAAAAGGTTTAATTTTGTACGAAAAAGTTGAGACATTTCTACTTCTTTATCTTGGGTGTGACTTTCCTTAACAATCAGTTTCTCTTTGTATGCCTACATTTTACTTCTAAGTGTAAAAGTATTCATAAAAGATTCATGAAGAGAAACATTAAATTCATCAAGGAAACTGGAAAAACACATTAGAAAGGAATAAAAAATTTTAAATTTTTCCTTAACCCACACCAGTAATTAAATACTGATTTAAAAAATGTTTCAGAATTATTAAAATATATCAGAGAGTGTATAACGTTACTAGCAATGGATCTAGTAATTTTCAATCAAGATTAAATGACGAGAATGACATCCCGGCTGGCATCACACTCTCCAAACTTCAACATTATTCCAACACAAGGATTTTCAACCCCGACAAATTTAGCAAAACATCCAACAAAATAAAAACTACCATTTTCCACACACAAATTCCGTCTTAGTGATGAATTAAAAATTGTTAAATAATAAATTCAGTTAATACTAAACATGAAATAAAAACGAAGACATATTTTCAAATTAATTCATAATGACAGTTTAAGGCCCATTTTTCAAAAATGCAAAACAGGAAATAAAAGAATAGAAGAAAATTAAAATTTGTATTTAATTAAACATAAAAAGAAAAATCAAACTTACAACAGTACTAGTTAGCTCAGAGTATGATGTGGGTTGAGTACTGAATCGACTGTTTGCACCAGGCCAATTTTGCACAGCAGCTATATTTAAAAAAAAATCATTTTATTTTATACAACAAATATTTTAAGCAAAATCTCATAACAAAATGTTAAGAAATAGGAATTGCACAAAGGTGTCTAGTGTTCCAGCAAATACATGCACATAATGAGGACTTTATTGATTTGTATTTAATAAAGTGTCAAAAAATACATTTGTTTTCATTCAAATTCTCTCAATAAGCATAAAAGTTAGCATATATATATAATGTAAAGATTTAACTTAATTCATATTAGTTTCTCATAATAATTCAATTTCCTAATTTTTCCCATTCTCTCATTCAAAAGTAAAGCATTCATTCTTATTTCCTGATGCCATTCCTTTTAAACTTTTAATTTATGCAATCACACGTTCTTAAGAAATTCACTGACAATGTTGTTCCCAGGCTTCAGACCTACAGGATTGATCCTTACCAGACTTTAGGTTTGCACTTAAATTCCCTTGGAATCCCTCCATTCATATCACATGTTCTATGACGTTTATAGTGTAATTTCCCTGCTAAATAATTAAAAACACAGTGAAAAACCATATCTTGTTCTCATAATCTGTATCAAACGGTCGAGTTTTAAACTCCTGCCATGTGGAAATGGTCTCTCTCTCCGCTATAATAAAATAATTACTTAAAAATGAAATTGGCTTCAACTGTCATTGAAACTTAAGTGAATAAGTACTAGTTAAAATTTTAAAAGAAAGACTTAACAATATATATCTGGAAGACTGGGATACATTGGAACACGGGGTACATTGTAGATATATTTAGTTAATTTATATATATATATAAAAGTTTTTCAATTTTTCTCCTAAAAGTTGGTAAAAATAGTCCTGAATGCTTATAACTGCATTCCAATCCCAATTCTTTATTATGTTGGCATGATTGAAGTTAAGAATACAGAATCTGAGTGTTCCGTAAAGTATTTAAAAAAAAGAGAACGGACTGTTCAAAATTTTATTTCCCTGAACAGGTTGATAATAGCTTTATTGATATTTCAGGTGTATGTTTTATCCTTCCACAGCTTACATTTTGCAGTGCTGCTGCTAGAGGTGCAACATTATCTTTTCCTGTTCAGTGAAGTGACTATAATGGCCCCTAATTATATAAAAATTCTACTATTATTTTTTCCCTATGTTTTGTCAAGTGGTTTCTATATATTGATGCAATTTCAAAATATTCATGTATTTTTAGGCATTTTTCCATTTTTGCATCCCAATTATTGTTATTAATAAAAGTGTTAAGTTCACTGCATATTTCTTGAAAATGTACCAAAGTACCCCATCCTTATACCAATCTACCCCATCAGGGATACATTGGTACATTAAAGAAGTAAAAAAAATTATTACTTCTTAAACTACATGCTACTTATTTTAATACAGCAATTTTTTTTCAAAATAATTCATCACATTGAAACATTAGAAAACACTCTTCCATTACATGATTTAAAACTTTGAAAAATCTACATGCACTTATCAAAAAAATTCTGTTTTTTGTACCAATGTGCCCAATTTCCCCTATAACATACACATATTATTTTATATAGCATTTTTCATTAATATTTTATTCTATATTTTTAGTATTTCATGCTTACATTTTCAGCATAATCTTTAAACATGAGAGAGGAAGAAACTATATAGTTAATACAGAAAACATTACATTACAATTAATTTTCAATAAATGAATTATAGATAACTAATGCAGATATTTGATGACATAAACATAAGACTTTGATTTAAAAGAAAATTACTTAATTCCTAAATTTGAAAATATTGAAATGCCTTAATAAATACAGAAATACTTTAGCAGTTCAAATTTTCATTCTACTTGAAAAAATTAAAAAGTATTAAGCTATTAAAGTAGTAAAACAAATGAATTTCTTTAGCTCACAAATAAAGCAAATTTTCAATAAAAGAAAGATGCTTTGAAAAAGATGAAAAAATTTTTCTTGCAAGTTAAATGTATCAAATTTAAGAACTAATTCAGCATAAAATCAATGGATTATTACTGCAGATATGTGTTCACATACAAATACTATTTTATCCTTCCTTAAAATAAAGTTAATTTTAATTTTGAAAAATTCTAATTAACCTATAATGCTTTCATGCTACTCACAACAAAAAATTTAATGAAACTAGGATAAATTCTTAAAAAAAAAATATTGAGATGTATTCTTGGATAAAATGAACATGCATAGTAAAACAAATGCTTCAATGAAATTTTAATGTTTTCTTATATAAATATAAATAGTAACGACTATATTCAATGCAAAATTGATAATCAGTACTTAAAATATATTACTTACAAGCTAATGGAGGAGGTGAACTAATGGGAGTAGATGGGGTAGATGAATAACTGCTGTTTGTTTGGTCTGCTTTACATGTCTAAAAATTAAACATTAAGATGTTATTGAAATTCCTTCCATACTAAAACAAAGACACAAAACTATACATCCCAAAATCAACAAACACACACAAAATTAAAATTAAATACCACTACTAAATTTTTTAAGCAAAATTTGAAACATAAAAATTACATATAAGTTTATACAACTGTTAAGCAAAAAGCAAACATTAAAATTCTCCATTATTATACATGAAAATAATTTTTCTAATAAAATTAACATAAAAAATATATTCTTACCAGATCTGAAGGCAAATAAGTTGCAGTATATGGTTGGGAAATATGATTAAGAGCAGGGGGATTTGGCATCATTGTATTTTGAAAATTATAGTTAGGTGAGTTGAGACTTGTGTTAGAGGAAGACCAGGTATCTGGCGGCAATGTTTCTATGGGAGAAAAGTAAAAATAAAAACAGAGTTATATTAATATTTTAAGGTACTTTACTGTTACAGAGGTGCCCGATGCTGAATGGCCAAGCAAGTACGAAATATTGCCAAGGTAGGTTGCATCGCAAGATATATTTCATGAGTTTGGTAATGACCTTAGAGTAATTATAATTTGAAGGGGGCTGTTGTAACAGGGAAGTACCAATTTTAATTATAAAATGTTTTAAATTATATTCAAAAGTGACACATATTAAAAACACAAAAATAAATAGTCAGCATTTTAATTTGTTTTACACTTAAAATCTACCACAATAAAAATAAAAAATAGTTATGTATTTAAACAAATAAAAATGTAGTTAACACTGTTTGAAATGATTTTCTACTTAACTGGATTATATCACAATTTCTTTTCAGGTGATAAATAACAGAGCTACACTATTCTCTTTGCAACAAATATATTTAAAATACTTCCACAACATTATAATTTTTAAGAGGGAGGATAAACCTAATTTATACTAACACAAATGCTGGATTTAGAAAATGATTTAAATATAGCAAAATAATTTCTTAAACAAAAACTATTTCAATAAAAAACAAGTAGAAAAACCCTACATGTTTTGAAATGATTATGATTGGCAACTTATATAAACACAAACAATATAATGAATAAATGCAAAAATATACATAATCAGCATCATTAAAGCAAGCCTTTTCTCGTTTATATAATTTAATAAATTTTTTCACCAATAGATTTTAATTTTAAGTAATCAATTAATATTTTTCTTCGATTCTGAAAGTTTATCCTTTTTTCTTTCAATAACAATTAATTTATCGATTTTTTTTTTTTTTTTTTGGAGAATTTGAAGAGAAAATTAAGCACATTAATCAAAATAATGAGTTGCAAACATTAGAAATGTTCATTCATTTTTAAAGAAAAAAAAGCAGTTGTGAAGCCAATAATTTAAATAACTGCCCATGAAAAACATTGAGAAAAATCTAGAAATAATTTATCCCTTTAAATTATAACTGAGGCTTAAAAAAAAACCCATAAACTATAAAATGCACATACCATTTACGTAATAAGCTTCGCCATATGTTCCTGATTTAGATGCAGAATAGGGAGGAGAATTCCTCTCATAGTTTTCTGATACATAATTCTAAAAATAAGAAGAAAAGAAAATTGACTTCCAAATCATGAATGGAAACTGAGTAAAGTACTTGCATCATATATCAATAATAAATGTGCTATAAACCTAAATAGAGATTTATATTAAAAGCAAAATGCATAAAATATACAAAGCTAATACAAGTATATAAAAATTTTGTGACATAAAAACTTAATATTCTTCATTAATATATATATATATATATATAAACTGAATATTTTTAAAGCATGGATCCTAAGCATATCAATTGGAAAAGGGGGGGGATTATGATTGTGAATATTTCTATAGAAAATCGATTTTTAATATGAATATTCACAATGGTTACATGAAATTTAAAAATCAGAATTTGCATTGGTTAAATTTTTCGGAAAGTGGTCCCACTTCCATTTTAAATTGTGTTAATATTTTAACTATTTGTAACACACAAAATAGTCGATTATTATTATTATTATTATTATATATATATATATGAGTGTGTTTTCATAAATTAATTTTATTAACAAATAAGATTAAAATTATAGAATGAAAAACTAGTTTTAACTGAAATTTAATGCCAGAAAAAAAAAAAAAAAAAAAACTACAACTCTAATCCATCAAAATTATTCATTAAAAAATTACATTTGACATAACATGCTCTTAGTTAATTTCATTCAATTCTATAAAATTTGCGAAATAAAATTTATATATGATTAGCAAATACTGTATATTATTTTAGCTTTCAGTTAAGGTGAAAGCAACACAAAATAATTATGTTTCATTTCACAATGAAAAATTGCATAAGCTTGAAAACAAAAATAAAAAACGAGAGAATCCTCATAAGGCCATCTTAACATGCTCTAACCTTCGTCAGTAATTGTTTACCGTCTTCGTTAAGAGAGAGAAACGAATAGAAAATAGCGAGAGTGCAATGCCCACTGTCCTATTTCAAGACCGAAGCTCGAACGTAATAAAGCCATTCAGAATCTGAGCAGGTGCCACAGAGGTTACGTGTAGCACAGTTAAGGTTGCAGGAAGTCTAGAGCAAAATAAACATTCAGTCTTCCAGAGAAGTTCAAAAAAGAAAACAAAACAATACTTTCCCCCACCTTCCACTTCGACATTTGTTACGAATAATCGAAAGCAAGAGACGTACGAATAAAAATCTCAATTTATTTAGGTATGGCGTGGAAATATTCTCCTCAAAATAAGATATGGAAAGCGTCACGTTCAAAAAGGCTTGAGAAAAAGTTTCCTCTTCTCCTTTTGAAAAATAACAATAAGTTCGGTTTTCGCATCGCATGAAAAATATTGATCGAAAATTGAAGCTATAGGCGACAAGGGTTCAGTTTTAAAAAGTGCACATGGAAGTAAGTGAGGCGTGATTTGAATATTCTCAGTATTTCGATGACAAAAATTTCTAATGTCAAATCTGTGTGCGTCATAAATTTAAAAAAATAAAATCATAGATTTTAAATAATGGATAAGATTTTTCTCATTAGCTAAGCAAAAAAAAAAAAAAAGTTACGTTTAAAAAGTTTTCCGTAAAAATTGAATTTATAGTGAGAAATTCAAAAAGATATCAATTGATTCAGAAATGCATTTGCAAGAGTATCAGAAAATAGATTGCAATAAAGATTGTTTTTATTTAGCGTCATAAAATAAAATCTGACCTTAGTTATACAATTTTCTTCAAATAATACAGTAGCTTTCGTCACTATTAGAAAAGACAAATTGAAGACAACACGTGGATCATATCATATACAATTTATTTCCTTTTTGATGATTATTCACACTATATTCATCAAACACAATCATTCTCACTAAAATTAAAAAGATCAATAATAAAAATGATCTGCATTTGATTATAAGAATTCTTCAAATTAAATCTTACTCGTGATACTTTGGTATTTTTTTTTTCAACTATATGTGGACCTTTTTCATTTATACTTTAGTTGCAAAACCAAATTAACATTTCTCCAGAGTAGCAGTTGTTAATGTTCTTAAGTCAATGCTTAAAAATATACGAGCTCTTAATTTTTATTGGGCTATTTAACAATGTATAACATAAAGAGTTCTCGCACTTTTCAAATAAAATACTTAAACACGTGTTTTCAACAAATCACACCCCGTAGAATCGTGGGTTTTAATCCTGATGCCACTAAAGACCCGTCGTACAGTGGGACCGATGCACATTAAATCTGTCGAGGTTAAATAACCTCACGTTAGAATGATGTGGACGTTTGCAGATGTCAAACAGCTTAGGAGCTGTCTTCGTTACTTTACGAATACAATTTAACTCAAAATTGATGTCGTTATATAAGAAAATACACTCTCGGTAGAGACAACCTGAATTAGATATTCAAAACAAATGAACACTTTGAAGTATGCTTTTATCAAATAAGACAATTCAAGAAATTAAGAAATGAAAGTTTATTAAAGCATAACTATTTCAGACAAAAAAAAGTATCCTTTATGAAGCTAAGAATTGAATGAAACAAGAAATGTGTATTGGTAATGTCATAAAACAATCAATTGATACCCCCCCCCCTTCAAATCGGAGATTAAGAACGAAGCAATTTCAGTTTTGAGACCTAAAAAATAAACAACCTACGATGTTTCAATTCAATTCGCAACAGAAATCAAAAATTAAAATATATCCGTTAGTATAAGAAACTGCTTAAAAAGTTTAATAGGTTACATATTAAATATGCGAACTCTAGTTATTAAAAACTTATTAAATGTTCTGCTCGCTAAATATAACTATTATCTTTTTCAGGAAGCTTTATTAGCTTCGAAAAATTAGTTTCCCTAATAATTCTAAAATTGAACATTTTATTTAGCAAGATTATATTTGCAAAGGCAAAATGTATTCACAAGCGGCGAGCTCTTTCTAAAATTTCGATCAAAAGCATAATTTTGAAGACATCCAGCCAAGCAAAAGCTTCTAATTTCAAAAGCAATTTTAAGAAAAGGAATTGCTGATATATATTTGAATTTTAACTACTTTTGTTATTAATAAGAGAGAGCACCATCATATCCACTCCATATATTATTATTTTATTAATTTAAAATAAAATAATTTCATTCGATTATTGCAACTATTTTTTATTTCTATTTTTTTACATTTTTTTTTTTATCTAACCTGAAATTCAATTTACTTAACGACCAATTTGTTATTTCAGACAATTCAACTTTGAAACCGTGGCTCTATGCATGTACCCAATGGCAGGGCCGTCCGGGCAAAAGCGGAGCAAAAGAATTTCGTAAAATAATTTATTTCATTTTGTGTATGAGTGACATTTATTGCAACGCACTGATTGGTATTGTAATATAATTAATCACAAAAATTATTAATAAATTATTCCAATAAAATTAAGACTTCTATCGCACACAAAATTGTTAATAATTAAATAAAATTAACAGCTTCATATATATATATATATATATATATATATATATATATATATATATGCGCGACAATTTTTTGTTTCATTTCCTTACAAGTTTTAGTAAATTCGTCGATAATATAATTCAGTTCTGGTTAATTCGGATTCGCTTGATAAAATGTTATGGACTCGACAATGATTAATGCTATTTACAATTAAGTTATTTATTATTAATCACAATTTTGACAAAGATCTTTCTGTAGATTATTGGCAAGGTCAATATAATCTTCAGAAGAGTTGTAAAATTTAGATACAATTCCAAATAATGTAATATTGTGATCCCCGACAGCAAATTTTGATTCCGTTAAATAAAAGCAATCAGTAAGAAAGGAAAGAGAGAGAATCATTTTATTTTGTAAAATCAGTCAGCAAAGCGGGGCCTCTAGCATTGTTCGGTGTTGGAAGTAATTTTAGAGCACTTAATCCCTTACCTCCAGTCAGGGCAGAAATTAAGATTCGCAGAGCTTTTCTTCCGAGTACCCGGTATAATAATTAAAATCATCAAAAAATGCAGAAAAAGTGCTTAAAATTAAAGAAAATGTTTTAAATCTCCATAGTTAAGTTTATCAGAAAGTAAAAAAAATTAACTTGGGATGGGGGAAGGAAGAGGGTGAAAATTCGTGTATTCTCATTGACTGGAGGGCGTTCCTAAATCTTACTAAGTAGATCTTGGGAAAAAAATTTTAAATTTGAGAGTGATTTTTTAACTGAAATTTCAACATTTTCTGGAAACTATCTTTGAACAAAATTTAAGAAGTGGTTTTGGCAATTATTTGCTTAAAAACATAGTTTCTCCATTTTACTGTCAGTGCTATTCATCTTTTTCCAAGCTACCATGAAAATGGAAAACACTCGGAAACGTTATTTTATTTCGTTCATGGCATCAAAAATGTTAAAATCATCTTGATTTACGTGGATTTGGTTATTTTAAAAGAGTTCGGAGGTGCAGTGGATTCTCCATTTGTTAAACCCTCTATAGGGGCTTTTGTTCAATGTCTGTAAATATTAATTTTTTTTTCTCAAGTAAATTTAGAGTTGGACTTATTTCTATGGTTTTTCAAAAACCTCTCGGGTCGGCCCTGCCCTATGGCCATACATTTTCTATTATTGAAGTAGATCATATTGAGTTAAAGAAGTAAAATTGCATCACAGGTGAAAACACTGCAATCAGTGTGTGGCGGTCTATCAAAGAGCAGCGGAGAGTAAGGCTAATTTATAATCACGACTTCCTGTTGCGGAAAAAAAAATGACTTCTTTATACTCAGGAATGGAGGGGGCTTTTTCAGCATTCCACTTTTACGGCAAGATTTCTTCTTAATCCCTTTCCCTCTAAACGTTACTATAAGAAGCACTACACACAAGACGTGTAACGATTCTTAAAATTTTCAAATGTGTAATTTTCATGCAAGATTCACATAACTTATATTAACCGAATTGAAATTTAAAATGCCAAAAATTAAGCTGATGGTTTAATCGTAAATATTTTTATTCCATTCTTACGTTATCAAATTTTTATTTTATAGTTACATTCGAGAAGACGAGATTTTAGAACTTGAAAGGATTGAAAAATCAAAGAATAAATGAACCAAATAATGATAAATAAAGAATTTATGTAAAAGAAAATTATTGCGACATGAAGCAATTTTTCGAGTGAACGAATAGTAAGTGAAACATCCCACTCCCTACTGAGAAGATCGTGTTAAAAAATAAATAAATAAAAGATTGGTTTTGAAAATTTGATGTTTAACGAATTCACAACCCACAAAAAATGAACAAAATGATAATAATAAAAATATATAAAATTTACAATAAAAAAAGTAAAGAGTACTACTTGTAAAAGTGCTTGCACTTTTTGTAAAAGCAACTTGCAGTTTTTCCGTAATATTCCCTATGAAAAAAATGGGTTGAAAATATTTCTAAAATATTTGCGGTACAGTAAAAACCAGTCAAAATTATATTTCTTTAAATTTAATTTTTAAAATTTCCATTCAACTTCGTACTTTACGTTGATGTAAAACAATCCTTGATTGACTGACTGTATTAACATCGCACTTAAAAAGCAACACCGAGGGCTATTGACGACAGACATCGAAATTCTGAATCCCATTCAAGTGACGAGGAGGACACCTGAGCTGACACCTCCCTCTCCAAATTTCTAAACCACGTCAACAGGAGGGCTTGAAGCCTCGACAGATTTTTCGTGCATCATCCCCGACACAGGGCGTATCTACTCACATTTTTGTAAGTCAGGCAAAAATTTAGGTCTAATTTTCAGATGTAAATTATAATACGTTTCATAACGCAAATTGATATTATACGTCAAATGTTATCTTCACGATCAAAACATTGCACAACATAAAAATGTTTTGCACTTCTTTCCTACTGTAATACAAGTTCTAACTATAAAAATCTGCCAAAAAAACTTCTTATCTTATAGATAACTCTGGTTTTTAATTCAATTAAGTCAGGAGAATAATTATTAAAGCAACAATAATGATTCGAGAAAACAGTATTCATTCTTAAATCAAACTTTCATACACACACACACACACACACACACATATATATATATTAAAAAATACTGATCTCAGTATTTTTTAAAAGTAAATCGATATGATTTTGAAAATTGAAAAAATCATATCGATTACATCTATTACATTATTTTTTCTCTCCCCCTCCCTCCCACTTCGGATATCAACTTGATCAAAAAGAAAGATTTTGAGTCTCTAATTTGAAACCAACAAAACCTTCGTAGCTTTCGATGTAACAGGTTTGGTCACAGCACAAAAATGGTAATTTGCATTTAACCATTCAATCATATCAAAGCTTGATATATTTTTGATGTTATCCTTTAAGTTAAAAATAAATATCTTATCAGACTACGACGCATTCCCATCACAGTTGTGTTGATAATTTCCCTCCACAACGAATATCCTCCAGAACAGTTGGAGACAAATTCAGAATTTCGTAATTTGATTCAGGAATTACTTCTGAGAGTGGCCTCTAACATATCTATTAGCAAAAAATGCATTTACTTTCAAAAAATCACCAGCTTAGACATCATTAACCAAAAATGAGTTGATAAGAACTTGTTAATAACTTATTATCTTTTTTTGGGGAATACGAGGTCATCATTTTTCTCAATTTTCCAGTTAATGACAGTACAGGTAATATTTAAATCTATTTTAGACAACAAAAACAACAATAATAATAATGTCTTTCTAGGTCGAAAATTCGACAAAATAATCTAACCATTCCAAAAATTTGAAGGAAACATTTACAGAAGAATTTGATCCGATTTCAACACTCATAACAGAATCCACACACAATCAATTGAAGAAAAAAAATCGCTCCATGTCCTTTCGCAGATACACGAAAGCAGAGCTCCAGAAGACGGTGGAAGGGAGTAGGAATTCGCGCCGCCTTCAGAAGTGGCAGGTCATGAAAAATGCCGCTTCTCTTTTTCAGAAAGAGAGATGCTTTCAAACTCAGATGCAGGCGGCTTCCAAACAATTATTGTTTCCCTCTTTCTTCACTTGAGTTATTATGCAAAGTCTCATTAATTAGACGTCATCGGTGGGGCGCTTGCTTTTTGACGTCTCATCTCGGCACGTTTTTAGCGCAATGAGCCGTTGCGCCGGAGGAACTCGTTCGGAAATTAAAGATGATGACACTTGTTACGCGGGGCAGGAGTGCGGATTAATTTTCGTTCAAGTGTCCGCTCGCGATGACGCTCACCTTTTTATTCTGCTGTTATACGACGCATTTCTGTTTCCTTTTACCATTCCTGTCCACCACCTACGTGGCTCAATCCGGAAACTCTTTGAGAAGAGGAAAAACCTCAATACTGCAGAACTCTTCTAATTATCTCAAAGAACTAGTATTTGTGAATATGCCGTTTTCGTTTCATGCCAAAACGAATGCGGTTCAAAAAGTACCCGTAATGGGAATGGGAATAAAGTATATCCTTGCAACATTATTCATTGTACCGTTTTTCCTTTTTCGAAGTCCACGCGTATGACTCACCACACATCTAAAAAAAAATCGTCGTTATAACTTTGAGACCATCTTCGGCTTCTTTGGAATATATTCACCGGAAAGCCATTGTTTTCTTTCTAGAGTAAAATGATGAATCCAAGTCTCATCGACAATGACAACTCCATGCGAAACCAATCAAACTTTGATATAGCAGCAAATATAACTGCCAAATGAAAACTAACCAATGGATTAGCAGCACATTTGGTTTGGCACAGTGTATGAGATGGGAGCAAACAATGATAACACCATTAGCATTAGCAAAGATTTTGTCGACAGAAATCTCTTACCAATACATAGAGACAAATTGAATTGGACGATTATTTATGACCACTGACAGGATCAAAAGAATATGGAAATAGATAACAAACTGCATCATGTGAATCTATTATTTCTTTTTGGAAATCAATACTTTGTAGAAGGCAAGACGCTATTTTGACACGTCTACGTATTGATCACACAAGATTCACATACAGACCCCTTTTTCTGGAGGGGGGGGGGACGATCCACCTACGTGTAACAATTGTGTTTCTCTTCTTACTGTGAGGCACAATTTAACAGAGTGCTTTACTTTTAACTCTGTCTTACACATTTTAAATCTTTCACACTATCTTTAATTGACTTGGCTGGTTAGAATCTCCAACCAAATTTATTTCACATTTTATTAAACTTAATTTTGCTCTCCATCTTCAGTTTTCATTTAAAATTGTTTTATTTTTTTCAAAAAACTTAACCTTGAGTTTGGCACAATATATCCGAAGATAATTCAGTGCCATTAATTAAACCAATCAACCAACCTTTGTCGTCAAGAGCAGGAACTTTGAGAGCCATCCTTGTACGCTTCGGCTTTGATAGCGACCCAAATACTCAATCCTTTCAACTGTCTACGACCGCTGCCCAAATCGTTCTCTGAAGCCCGATATCTCACTTAAAGATGTCCAATTTATACACAATATCACATGCAACAAACATAAGCTAAATAAAAATTAGCATAGATATCTTTAAATTCTATTTAAATCAGAAGAACTAATTCTGGTAGTCCGTTTAAACACGCAAAAGGAATTTGGTGGTTTTCAATTATGTTGCGAGGTTCACTCTTTTATTTTGGGTTAATCCATTTAAAAAAAATGATTTTATTCTATTCTATCGATTCTATTTATCCAGATAGCCCTACTTATAACCTCGATATGATTTTATTCTGTTCAATCGATTTTATTTATCGATTCTTATAATCCTACTAATAATCCCGATATGATTTTATTCAATTCTATCGATTCTACTTATCCAGCTAGCCTACTTATGATCCCGAAGTTGTTTCACAAAGAGGAAACTGCATTTCCTATATTAATACTTCATGGAGCTATACAGGCAATAACCGAGTAAAAAATATGCAATTAAGATTTTCGACAACCATGACTGCAATTGCTAAGCTGGTGTAGAATTTGAATACCACGACTTGAGATTTCGTATCATTTCAAGATTTGCGAATTATTTACTTGCAGCTTGCATAATCTTACAATTTTGTGTAAGTGGCTTAATTATCCTATGTACCTTAAGTTAAGAATTTTGTGATTTAATTAGTTAAATAAAAGAATTATTTTAGTTCTTAATACGTATTATTTGTTAATTTCGCATTTTTACCCGAACTCTAAAAATAAATTGTGCAAATTAAGTCATAACTCCACAATATTTATAACTTCATATTAAAAATATGAAGTTACATTAGATCTAAAGCACGAAAAACACGTACATCAATTCCAAAATTAAAATGAATAAAACAATATATTCTCATTGGGTGCCACAACTCTCAAATTGTTGTCAAGTGGTCATTGACTACAACATAAACGAAATTAATTTAACGTTTGATAAACAGTTTTAAGTTATGCAAGGAAAAGTTTTTAAAATGAACTAGAAACGAAACAGTCCAATAATTTTTATATAGTGTCGTTTAATCGCAAATTAAATACAAAATTATTAAAAAATAAATTAAAAAAAACTTCAAGAGCAAAGCAAGGGGCAAATAAGTCGGTACGAGCCACGAATAAATAGCTTCGTAAGTTTTTAAAGCAACCAATAATGTTATAAGTATACATACGTAACTACACAAGCTACGGTCTGAAATTTACGTAATAAAATAATTTGTCAATTTGAACATCGTGGTCAACTGAATGTGTGCACTGATATAATAACGAAATAACTATGTGATTAAAGAATATAAGCCTTATTACAGGGGTCGGTAATGCACAGTGGCAAGTTTTGGTGCACGAATAGCTCTATACTATTTTTTAATACAGTAATGAATTTCTTTAAAATATTGGAAGCTACCGATTACAACAGAGCATAAAACTCGAATACACCCATTGAAAAAAATTGTTAAAAATAAGCATTTTTCACAATTCAAATATATGCGACAAGCCTAATAGCGAATATTTCTTCCAAATGCATATACTTGCAATCACTTCACCCGATAAGCACAATTAACTTCTCAAACGTTCTAGACAAAGTAATGTCCTGGTTCATCGAAGCATCTTTTGGGAAGAAAGAGAACGATTCCAGAAACAAAATGGGAACTTCCTGGTAAACAGCAGCAATAAATGCGACCAAACATGGATTACACCGATCGCGATAGGGAGGGGCAGATAGGAAAAAAACAAAAACCGAGACCTGTCGCGGCCACCGGTCCTTGTCGTCACTGGGTGTAAGGTCTCGAGTTGTGCAAAGAGTTCTCATTAAAAATGGCCGCCTCATCTGTTTGCATTAGATTCGCTCCGAGTGCCTCGGTAATGACTTGACTTATTCGTGTTTGGCAATCCAGATTACTCCTCCCACTCAGATTATAGATCTTGGAAATTGAAAGTGAACAGAAGTAGGGACTATCGAATCGGACTTCGATTCAGTTAAGCGGAAAGGGAAATTATTGGACGTATTTTTCCGTAGTAGTAAAAATATTTGGAAGTGCAATTTCGTGTGCACAGGAATGGTTTCAGGTATTGGTCATGATTTAGTTCCGTAAACCGGCAGCAGAAAATGGGAAAATGAAACCAGTTTGATTTTTAAATTCATCAGATCAAATTAGAGTTCTTTGAACAAGACCCATTTCTACCAGAATATAATTGGTGCATCCATTTTAAAAATTACAAAATGTTGGGTAAAAAATAAGATTAAAAAATTCCACATACAGACCTAACTTCTAAAAATCACTCATTTCGGAAACAGTTTGAGAGGGGGGGGGGGGTAGCTGAAATAAAAAAGCAAATCTAATTTTCATAAGGATGTTTTCTAATTTAACGAATCAAAACCGAAATTCAGAACACATTTTCTGAAAGAAAAAGCACCATAATATGGTAAAATACGTACAATCTTATTTATCATACTGCGTCTTTTAAATTTTGAAATATTTTACATTTTTTTTCTTTTTTAGGTAAAATTAGAAATCACTTCATCATGACAATATAGTAGATAAGATAACATTTTAATATCTGAGACATTTCAATTCCCCCCCCCAATTATGTGTATTCACAATTTTCCTTTAATTTATATTATGATGAATCATTATTTCAGTACCAGAATAAGTCACTTGCTACAAAACAAAGATTTATGTGCCCAGTTTTTTTTTTTTTTAATTTTTGGCAGTCTGAATCCTCATTTTACAACTAAGATTATTATTATTTCACAAATAAAAATAAAATTTAATTACATGTTACAAATACTTTTAAAGATTGTTATTGTTTATTAACGTTGCACTAAGAAGCAACACGAGGGCTATTGGTGACGGACCTCGTAATTCTGAACCTCGGTCAAGTGACGAGGACGTCACCTGAGCAGGCACCCCCTTCTCCTAACTTCCACACCAACGGGAGAACTTTGGACCCTGACAGATATAACGTGCATCGGTCCCGGCTACACGGCGGGTTTTTAGCGGCCAAGGATCGACCCCGCAACTGAATGAAAAACCCCGGCCACGATTCCGAAACCATGATCACTAGGCTACCGCGGCCCCTAGTGGTATCAGGGCTCGAACCCACGACTCGATGAAAACAACGCCGGTCACGAGTTCGCGACCATGACCACTAGGCTACTGCAGCTACACTTTTAAAGAAAATTACTATTTGGTATTCTTTTTTAGAAATTGGTTTCGATTTATCAAAATAAAAAAGCGCAAAGAAGAAATAAAAGTTGACAAAGAAGTCTATTCGTTATATACGTCAAGAGTTTTTCAAAGACAAGAAATTATTAAGCCCATTCACCCGTTCTGTCGAATATTAATAGCAGATTAAAAAAAAAAAAATCGTTGCGAAATTTCAAAATTTAAGAAGATGTTTAATAATTCCAAATTTAAGCATGATATAATTCCCCAGTTTTAACCAAATACAAATTAAAGGAAGAAAACAATTTAAATGTGTTGATTATCTTTTTTAAAAAATCAGGTTCTATAACTATCGACTAAAGACATGAGTTGAAAACTAAGCTTTTAATGCCAATCCAAGAAAAAATTTACCCACATCCTATTTTTCCCACTAAGCTTCGGACATATGTATGTATATATATAAGGAATTTCAAAGCAAACTATCAAATTTCAGGAAACAAGAAAATGAATCTGATTCAGTAGATCTTTATATTTACATAAACGTTATACTTGAGTTAATTACCTGTACTTCGGAATATGATACGGACATTTAAAATAAATGTCAAATGCATAGGGAATTTTAAAAAAAGATTATATCTTAAACATCGGCTATACGATTGTTTTGACTAATGATTTAAATGACAGCAGAATACTTCATCACATTTCGATGGCAGTGATAGAAGATTCAGTTAAACTATTCCGTTTGTACTGCATAATTCCCTTCAGAATCGATGCGAATCGTGAAGAGTAAGACATCGGAATTTGGCGGAAAATAAAATAAAAAGAAAACATTTCTGACTTCGGTAATTACTTCGGTTTGACGTCACGAAATATGAAGTTCGTCAAAGTGGAGGAGAAAGAGAAGGGAGAAAAAATTTTTTAGGCTTGTCTTTTCTCAGAAAGATCTAAGATCAGATCATGTTTAAGAAAATAAGAATCAAATTCCCTCGCAATAATAATACTAGGGAAAACTGCTCTCGAGATTTTTAATGGTTCAATTGAAATTACCTTATCAAAATGCATTACATCACTAGGAACTACTAAAACAGATGACTTTTAAAAACGTTTATATTTTCTCAATTATCAAATGATCTAACTAGTTTTTGAGTAAAATTACCATCTTCAATTATTCGAAGATAGCTGAAAAATTCTCTATAAAGTTACTTTTCATTAAACACATTCAAAGCACAATACGATAAACAATATGAGCACAAAGCATAGCATTCGAAACACTTCAAATTATGGAATATTTTTCAAATACAAAAAACGACCGAAGTCTTGGCATTCAACAGGAATAAAATATTTCTTTTAAAGAATTTAGATACATTTAAAAAAATTTGACGTGTCATTAAATAAATTTGTCTAGTAATATGCATCAAATATATAGAATGGCACATTTAAATGCACACACCTTTCTCATTGGCAAATTTTCTTTGAAATTTCTCGACACGAATTTCCACACGAGGTATTTTTGTTCAACACAATGCAACGAATTAAAGAAGCAAGACCTTGATTACAAACAAACAAACGAATTTCCACGGGAAAGAAATTCTAGAAAAAGTTATTTCAAACAGGCCATTAACAACTAGTAAATCATATCGAAAATTATGAAAACTAGAATTCTTCATAAGGCATTCTTTATCTGAATCAAATAATTCCATTTATTTCAATCAAGATCAATTAAGGAGTGTGGCATTCATTTCAATTCTAACTTCCCAAGTGACGGAAGTAAACGTCACACCATTGAGTTCCAAAAATAAAGGAAGGCCGTTTCTTTTACACTTTTGAATTAAAAATCACTGAACAAAAAAAACTCTTAGCGAAATTGAATTTTCATGTATAAAATTAAATTATCTTCTGGTCGTAGTGTTTCTTGGACCTAGAAAAAGAATACCGGTATGAAGGGGTGGGGAGAGAATCATGCACAGCTGAGAAGCGTATATCACCGTAGTCCAAACAAACAGAATTCTTTGCGTCTTTTATTACAAGGGGATAATTGTTCCGGGATTCTACAGATGACGTCAACGACCTAGACTTAGTTCCTCACAAAGAACTTGGGAAATTGAAATTTATAATCAGGTATTTTGATGCGTTCAGCCCATTCTATAATATAATCTGACATTGATTAAGATGTTCGCTTCAGGATTTTTTTCAAGTGGATTCTGGTTTAGTTCTTGTAGAAATTTTTTTCAACCAGGTTCAAATGATAGAATTGGATGAAAAAGGAGCCATGAAAGATGAAACTTTGATCTCGTGAAACATTTTAAAAATTTAACAAAAAAACACATCTATGCCAAACTCGAATATGCGTATAATTCGAAAATGACTTTTTGAAGAAGAGATCCAGTGATTATCAGATATTCTTATAAGCAGTAATACTTATTATTGCCATAGAGTAGCTAGCCACACTTGTTTTAACTATCGATGGATGAATAAATTAAAGCTTAAGCATAGAATTTAATTTTGTAGTTGCTAGAATCTATACTTTGTCGGGTATTTATATTGTCTACACAGGTTCAGAATGCAGTAAACAATTTAAGACATGTTTCAATCGTTTAAATTGTTATTTGGAGTGATTTAGTTTTGGTATTTTCGGTTTAAAATACGACGTTCGATAATCCGGCAATATATATATATATTCTAAAGTATAAATAACAATTACGATTAAGTAATGATTTGATCGTTTTCATTAAAAATGTTCTTTTTTAAAATAAAATTTAAAAAAAAAAATTTCATTATGGTGAACTTTACAAAATAAAATCCAATTCTTATAATACAAGAAAGTCCAATAATATAAAGCTATAAATTAATTATATATGACCCAAAATAGAAATTTATAATTAGAACTAAATATCATTACATGACATATTGCATTTATTTAAATTTTCAAAAAATGAACCGGGGAGAAAAATTTAATATAATTTTACTAATTCTCTCGTAAAATAACCTTTCTTCTAATGACAAGATAATACAAAACATGGGACATAAGAAAACAAGTATTTTTAACCTCGCCGTGACTCCAACCAATTTTAATACGCATTCGGAATTTTCAAATCCCCATATTTTCTGAAGGTCAGAGATTTTATTTTATGATCGAATTCATAGATCACAAGAGAAAAAAAAGCAAAAAATTAAATATAACATAAATTATGTGAGGCAAATTTTAGAATAATGGGGGAAGGGGAACATTAAAAAAAAAACGCGATCATATAATTAATGTGAATTTTATGACACATGTAGTTAATTACGTATTTTAAGTTAGCAATGCATTAGCAAAATAAAGTGTTTGAATGGGGACAAAACAATTGTCATACAATTACATAAATATAATTTAAAAAATGATAGCAACAAAACCAAAATTTTTAACAATAACCAATCACTGCTACAGCAACATTCCTTTTAACGTCATTCGAAAATTGAATAAGTCATAATTACACAAATTTAAAATTATTCGGTATTAAAATATTGAACATTTCAATCTGCATTTTAAAATTTAAAAAAATTAGTAAATTATGTTATTCATTCGAAAAATCGAACATCAATCTCAATCGATGTTTAATGTAGTTTTTATAATTATTTAATGTTAACTATTTCTAAAACTACTATCGATGAGAGCACCCGGGAAAACTCTTGTTAATATACCGGAGAGGAAATTAAAAACATTCAGAACTATTCGTTAAAAACTAGTTTACCAATATTTGTAAGGAGATCCAATCATGCGAGATGACAAGAAGATTCTATGTCCAGTTTAATTAAGTTATAGCTTGAAAATATTAAAAAAAGATTTCATCATTTAATGTCGAAGAATAGGAGCAAAACTTGCGATTTTTTTTCTCAGATATGTTCAATATTAAAATCATATTGTCTTTTTAAAAAGTTTATTTTAAACATAACATAAACATTTTAAACTTTTTTAAACATAATTTCAGAAAAAAAAAAAAAAAAAAATGCCGTTAATTAATCATTAACTACAACAAATATTCGAAAACTTATCCCTTGGAAACTTTTCTTATCTGCTCAACAAATAACTTGCGTTCCAACTAAAGATGTGGCGATTATTTTGGGAGTGCTTCTGATCTCCAATCTAAATCTATGTGAGAGATAGAATGAACATTGATTTCAAGTCACCCCGTAAGTTAAAAAATTGAGAATGTTGTTTTTATTAAAAAAGAAAGAAATTCAAAGGATTACATGGCCTTTAAATACTGTAAAGATTAAGAATTAAAAAGTTCGAGAAGAAAAAAAAATTAAGTTGCAAGAGCAGTGTAAAAGCTCCATCTCGGTAAAATGCTACGTTTTTACAGTCAGTCGGTTTTCAGGAGAAAAAGGTATAAATCACACAGAAGGGGTCATTCCGTTTTCAAAGTGGGGAGGCCACTACAGAAAGACTACTTACTTCCCCTCTCCCCTCCCCCGTCTTTTCTAGAAAGAATTCGACGGGGGTATATTGGCAATGGAATGTCAGAAAAAGGAGAAACAAGCGGATTTTTTGACAACCCTCCCTCAAGGTCAAATACAGAGGGCGACAAGCAGTCTCGCAGTATCTTTTGCGCGGCTACATCATGCAGCTTCGAGGGAAATAGAACATATTGCGATGAAGAGCGGAAATGAGCGTAGTGTTAAATAAGACTATTCTCGGTTTACTTTTTATTTTCTAACTAAGATATCAACGGAATATCGATACACATTTCGAGAACTCTTAACGTTAAAAAATGAAACTGCTTTAGAATTAAGGCAAATAAAATAGTTATTCAATCAAATAACTGTTGCCGATTTTTGTGATTTTTTCACACCGATGCGCGATGTCTATCGCACGCTGAAAAATTTAAAGAATGATTGAAAAGCAAAAGTAAATAAATTGTAACAAAATGTAATTATAAAGTAGGAAATATTAAATGATTTTCGAATTTTTTAAAGTTATTCATGCGGCTACTTTTCTTATTACTTCTTTGATGACGAATAATAAAATTAATCTGCGAATGCAATTTTCAACACGTTTAATTGTACACTATATTTTTTTCGAATCCAGAAACTTGGAATTTGAAATAAATCAGAATTGCAAAAAAAAAAAAAATTTCGAATTATATATCCTGTTATTTCATAATTTTAATATTTTTAATAATAAATTAAGAAAATGAATTTCCTATGCGACTACAGATCATTTGAGTCTTCTACAACCGGTTTCAGAAAAGTTTCAAGATATTTTGAAGGCCTCGGAAAAATCTAAATACTAATTAATTTTGCAAGAATCCGCAGAAGATTCTTTTTTTCAAGGAATAAAACTAACCATACATTAAAGACAACTGACACATAACCTAAAAAAAAATACATAGTATTTCATTACCCAAGTATCGGGACTTAAAATTAAATTATTTTAACAAGTTTAAAGCTGTTCGTCTTCAATAATTTTTTTTTGATGCCTTACATAAATAAACTACAGAAAATACATTTACAAGAGAAAAAAAAAAATTTTTTTTTCATTCTTAATATTCAAAAATATATTTAAATAACCATTCACCCTACTAAGATACCGATAAACGAAAGAAACATTTATAGATTATTCTATATTTTGTAATTTCAGAATATTCGAGGTTCCCTTTTAATTTTATGATTCAATATAGCACGATTTAAAATTGTTCTATCGAATTCAGATGCTCTGTATAGAAATTCAAAGTTCATATTGCGAAGTAAATTTGTCCCAAAAGTTTAAGAAACGAAGTAAGTATTGCATATTTTAGTTACATACAGATATTACATATTTTAGTTGCATACCCCCTTTACAGACGAGATGAGTCATTAAACGAGTTAGATCCAGTTTACAAATTAATGTAAGACATTTTAGATTCCGACACAAATGGACGTATACATTTAGATCGAAATATAATATTTCAATTGTATTTAATTCCCTTTAAATAGTCTTACCTTTTTTATACATCTAAATCTGATAAATTTTAAATTGATTTGAACAAAAATAACTATTTAGTTCTCATTGGATATATACATGTCTGATTAATCAATTCTAAGAAGTTACCAGTAGAAACATTGCATGACTACGAATATATTCCAAAGAATTTCAGTTTAGTTTAGTTTTTATTAACGTCGCACTAAGAAGCAACACAAGGGCTATTGGCGACAGACCTCGTAATTTTGAATCTCAGTCAAGTGACGAGGACGGCACCTCAGTTGGCACTCTCCTCTCCTACCAAATAATTTCAAATTCTTTATATTTATTTATATTTTAAAAAGAAGTAAAATTATTCGTCTAATCGGAAGAGAAGAATCTCAGTGTTTCTTTTCTTTTCTCCCATTATAATTCATAGATATTTCAAATGCGAACACTTTACTAAGATCAATTATATAAAGGTTCTCTGCTCCTATTCCAAATCCTTGAGGTGAGTGCATGCCTTCAAAGAGAATTTGATTTAGTTATTTAGAAGATAAGTTTTTAAAATCATTTTTCGAAAATGCAGTCGTATTAAAAACATCAGCTAAACCAATCAAGCCTCTGCGTTTCATTCAATAATCTACACGCACACATACAGAGCTGAAAAAGAAAAAATGCTAAATATTGTCCACTAAAAGTGCACTTCCTCGCGTAACCCGAGAGCAATGGATAGCCTTGAGGAAAATGGCAGGCGGGAATAAAAGATAGAACCTCCCAACCTACTTCAATTTCAAATCGTTGTAGAGTATGCAAGATTTTCGGCGTCAAGCAGTCTAGCTCTTCTGAGCACGTGCCACACACGGAAACCGGTTTCTCCAGCGCTCTAGAACCACCACAAGGCTCTTTTGTTTGGACTTCTCCTCCTTTCGCGAGCATAGGGGGCGATACTAAAAATAAATAGCTACCTTCCCTCCCTTGGAATTCCAAGATGGATCGTGCCGGAGCACTAGCCACAATTTAAAGTGGATTTCTTTTACTCCCCCCTCCGATTCCGTGTGTGCCACGTGATTTGAGAACTTATACTTGAGTCAAGTTGGTTAGAAATACATGGCAGAATTAAGAGGGTAATAATTTATGATTTAAGGCATACATCATGATGGTCAGTGAGAAAGAAAAAACAAGAAAGACCATTTAGTAACAAAGAAATTTCTGCAAATCTTATTTAACGTTAGCTAATTGAGAAATAATGAAGTACAGACAGACGTTTTGGACTTTATAAAAATCTTATTTTTAAAGCGTGAAGAAGCTGTGACAGATACATCTTCATTTGTTTAGAATGAGTATACTAATTCAGTTGAACTCAATTTAATTTGTTGAAGGCAACCATAGTGTTTCGAATCGAGAATTCGGTGCATATGATCCCCTACTATCATAAAGACAGATTTTGCACACACGAACATTAAAATCGGGGATGAGTCTGTAAAACTCATTAATTTATCATATATGATGACATTTTAATTAAAGTTAATTAATATGATGGCACTTAAACCGCATAAAATCCTCATTGAATTAGAAGTGATTCACCTTACTCGAAACAACCAGTTTTCAAAAACTGAATACAAGGAGAAAACATCACTTAATTGATCGTTCAACAGAAAAAAATTCAAAAAAAGTTGTCACATTCAACTACGATTCAAACATTTAGATAACACTACACACTGCGTTTTACAGAAATATGATTATTGCTCAAAAATAATGATTTTTTAGAAATATGTAAAATTCCACATGATCGTAACAAAATGTGAAACACATGGGGGATGAATGTACAGGGTAAAATTAAAAAGAAAATTTTACGGACCATGCTCTTTTTATCCGGAGCACCAAGACTTGCGCATTGATTTCGACTCTCAAGAACGCGGATCAACAAAAAATTGTTTTGAATTATGTGGACCGTCCTCTAGTTCCGAGAACGACACAAATATCTCGTTCTTCAATCCCTGCGGCCCACGCAGCAGTGAGATGAACGCAAGCCCGATTCAACTCCTCTTCGATTACGTTACGAAACATGGCACTCATCGAAGCTTTTTCTTCTTCCACACCATTTCTCTATCTTCCACGCCCTCTCCGTTCTTTCTTGTTTTAGTAATTAAAGAGAATGGCATCTCCGTTTCGAATTACCTCAGTATACTGTTAAAACAGATCATCGGCAGGATACGACTAAATGCCTTTCTCGGATCCATTAACCACGTCATCGTGTCAATTCCATTCACTGAACCGCGAAGATCAAAGTACTAGCTAATAATCAAAAAACTGATCTTGTGGTATGATTAACCATTTATTTTTGGCGATTCTGCCTCGAAATAGTGGTTTCGTATTTTCTCGACAGTTGGATCAAACATTATTTAACACATTCACGGACAGTTTTAAAATGTTCCTTCTTTGAATCACTTTTTAGCACTGACAAATATCCCGATAGGACAATTTATTTGTATTTCCATACATTTAAACATAATATTGTGACTGCTCATGCTGTCGTTTATTTATTATTACAAGAAATAATCGTGACGGGCTTCTTACCGTAATAACCTACGGACGGGCTAAATATATGACTGCTGTAAAAGTACTATCCATGAATGCGTTTCAAACAATTCCTTTAAATGGGTGTGATGATTTCGACTTCACTCAAAATCTAAATATAACGGATTATATATACAATGGTTATAGTGATTAATTCTTTAAGCGAGTTCGGTGATTTCCATCCAACCTTTTCATCTTTAGAATTAATTATGATTATCAATTGAAAATTCTGAAAACAAGTTGTGCTGCACAGAAAAAAGGTTGTTAAATAATGCATTGCTATCATGTACAGTGTGGCTTCCAATATTTATACACCTCTCACTCTCATTTTGAAAGGCTTAAAACAAGGTTATAAAGGTAATATATGAAATAAATTATAAATCTAGCGTGGTAGCTAAAAGAAAAAGCTTCATTTTTAAAGCAATAAGAGAAAGAGAGAAAAGACTATTTGCTAAAAAAAAACTTATTTCAAAGTCTGGAAGTGTTTATGGGATAACGTAGTATTCAATGATGAAAGCTAATTCAATGTTTTTGGGAATGATGATTAATGATATGTTTCGCGGTAGCTTAATTCAGAACTACTTTCCCCAAAACATCGTCTTCACTGGCATGGGTAGTGCTTCGATACTTGTATGGGATTGTATGCCTGAAACAGTGGAAAAACAGGTGCGGAGAAAACAATTTTTACGTGGATAAAATAAAATATACTTGGATATAATAAAAAAGTTAAGTGTCCAGAAGTTAAGTTTAGTGTTCCTTATTTTATGTTCCAACAAAATAATGAACCCAAAATATACGGCTAAAATTACTAAGTTTTACTTGCAAACGTGTAAAATGCAATTGCATAAAATGTCTCAATCTCTCGATCAATGTGACTAAAAATTTGCGATTTTCGAAAAGTTTGTTCAAAAACATAGAAGAATAATTCTAAGCAATATTACAAGAAAAATGGGCAATGAGCTAAAAAATATCCAGAGTAACAATGCAAATCCTTTCAAATCATTTTTTTGCATTTAGAAGGTGTTCTAAATGCAAAAAATCATGTGACAAAATATTAGTTTATGTTTTTTAAGGAATTATACTCACGGAGAGAATGAGTGAAAGTGAAGTTTAATAACGCAAAACAAGATGACTAAGGTCAAGACGTTTAAAAAAAAAAAAAAAAAAAAAGATTGGTTGACAAGAAGGAGGGTCGAAAACATAAAATGATCACTAGGGATTCAGGGAAAGCTTCATCCGTGTTTACCAAAGACAATAGTAGTGGGACTATTCATTCACTGATGGAATTATACTCACTAAATTTTGTGACTTATAAATATGTAATTTCAACATAAAAAATTATGGTAACAAAAATAACTCATTCGTTTTTTGGTATTTCTTTTTTACATTTATCCACAACACTTTTTTCAACCGTATTTTATCGATTTTATAAATGTTAAATTTAAGAGTATTTTTTTAAAAAATACTGTTTTATGCCTTTAAGAAGGAAAGTGAGTGGTGTATATAGAATCTTAAGAGTCATTATCCATACTATTTCACTTGATTATCATTGGCTCTCTATATGCCAGCGAGATTTAACTTCATAAAAAACCGTCGTTATTAATATTTTCAAAACCATTTATCCAATGAACGAATTACAATACAGAACTAAATTTGAAAACATCAACTTAGTAGTGCAGCGACTCTCTTCTACAACAACGTTAGAAGTTAAAAGGCCTTACTCAACCAGCCCGATGAGATATCTTTTCGACCTGATTGGTAGGATCGTCAACTTCGCACCCCTTGGTCCAGCGCTCCAAAACAACACTGCCGCATCAAGGTCAACAACTCTCTCCCCCTCAACGCTTGTCCCCTTTCACCTTTTTGAGTCACCTTTTCGGGC
>BMAW01004354.1:78336-90844 GCA_019974015.1 Nephila pilipes
GGGGTCGAAAAACCACAAGCGGCCGAAAAGGTGACTCAGGACTTGAACATTAGATGGCAAGACAGCCTATATACCTACTGATTGCATATGCCCCCGACGCAAAAATACTTGAATCTGTACGTCTAAGACAAAACGCACTCAAAATCACGACTAGTGATATTCCGGCTCTGGCGCACGTGTCGACGAGACCCGCCACTCAACACAAGACAGCCGATGACTCAAAATGGAAACTGTCCCAAGCAAACTCAACTCAACAGAAAGGGGATGTATATCAATTGCAGTAATGGCTGACAAAATCAAAGAAACAACCTTCTGAACAAACCAAGCAATCAAAAAAGCAATCTTCTGTACAATTTCTTCGTATCATCACCATGATACTGGAGGGGGAGTATGCAGCGACTCTCTTCAATAACAACGTTAGAAGTTAAAAGGCCTTACTCAACCAGCCCGAAGAGATATCTTTTCGGCCTGATTGGTAGGACCGTTACTTTGGACCCTTTGGTCCAACGTTCGAAACAACGCTGTCGCATCAAGGTCAACAACTCTCCCCCTCCTCGGGGTCGGAAAAACACCCGCTGCCGAAGTAGCATTTTCTTACACTTAATTATAAAAATGTTATCGAGCAACTGTAGCTATTGACACAGTGCACAGTTGTGCCACAAGATTAGCAGACACAAGAGACCTCATAGCAGGTATTACAAAAAATGAATATTTCGCATACAAAACAAAGTAAATCATCAATTTCATATTTACAGCAGAAGCACTTGCCATATGCCAAGCTCTAGATAACTGAATTAAACAAAAATGTGTTAATTTTGTTCAATAGCCATTACGTGCTATCTGCATTAAAAAAAATTACAATATTAAATCCCCAAAAGTCATTCATAGATTAGCCAGTAAGATCTTCATACAGTCGTATTTTCAAACTCAGACGATTCTGCTTAGGATTCAGAGACATTCGAAAATGTTTTGAAAGGAACATTCAGATTCTCTCTCAAAATCGGAAACGGAGTTCAATGCATGTATTGACTGGATTGCCCTAGAAGTCATCAATAATGATATTTTCAATAGCAGAATTAAAAGAACCTATAGAAACTTTTATTCAAACAAATATTTCGAAACAACTCAACTATAGACATATCCTATAGGATAAAAAGCGAAAGAGAAGAGGAAATACTAGCACTTGAATCATCAGCAAAATGATCACAACTCCCGAAATTTCGTTCACATTCAAGGGCGATCAATTTTAGCAAACGCACCTGTGCTTGAGGGGTCAGATGTGAAAACCTTTTCCAAAAGGGGTCTTTGTCCTCACCCCTAAAGGAATACAAAGCAACCTCCCCCGAACGCAGGTACGTCTGAAGCAATCATCAATTCCCAGAAGAGACACTCCCAGGAAAAGAGCAAACTGCCTCACAAAAACTTTCCTGGTCAAATTTCGCGCCTCACAATCTGAATTTACACTCTTTCTTTTTCTTGGCCGAAACTTAAAATGAGTTAAAAATAATTATTGGAACATCACGCCTGGGATTTCAATAAGTCTAAAATAATGATAATGTTCTTTCCAAAAACTTTCAATAATCAATTAGGTGCAGTAAATAAAAAAGATGGCAACAAGTTTTGATTTTGTCGCTCAATATTTTTTTTAACAATTTGCGATATTCAAATCAACCATAACAAAAAGAAAAAAAACCTTAAATGATCGAAATAATATTATTTAACTTCGATAAAATATTTCATTAAATCTTTAAGTAATTTAAAATATGCGTTTTTTATTGTCAAGATATAACTTGGACGCTTATTAACTTTGAAGCAGCATTGTTTAATGTCGTTATACAAATTTTGAAGAAATAGTTGGTTTCAGGCACCAATGCAAGTTAGAGCTATGAGACTGATATAGGTTTAAATTTATTTTTGCGTGATTAAAAATTTCAAAAAAAAAAAAATGGTGAGGAAGCAAACTTTTGTATATATAAAAAACTTAATTGCGAAACAATGAAAAGCAAATCTATCAACAGAAACTGTGAAAGGCCTCGTTCAACAAGTATGTACAAAAAGTAATACTTTAGTGGAAATGGTATATGCCCCCAAATTTTTTTTTAGTCTCAAAATGTCGGAATCTGAGAATCTCAAAATTTCAGTCGTTAAAACTGCAAAAGTTGGAGGAATCTGTAAAAAATGTGCATCCACATAGACTGTATGAAAAATTTTATTCACATCAATTAAGCATACACATATTATTAGTTTCTATACGATCGGCCACAAACTCGTAACCATAACCATTCGGTTACGGCGGCCATACACAAAGGGCGAGGGAAAGCACAACAAAAATTAAGGTGACTATAAAACAAGGTGTTGGATGTGTTATGATATAGGGTGCAATGGAGAGGGGGGGGGGGAGATTAGTGGTTAGGGGAATTGTGTTCATTGCAGGTATTTTGTACAATATGATTTTAGATATTCTAAAGAATATTTAAGAGAAACAGCAAAATTGAATTTAAATAGAAATTATTCTTTGATTCAAAATAATGCTCATAATCACGAAGCTCGTTTTATAACAGAATGATTATTCTACAAAGTGCAAAAAAGTGATGCTCCATCTTCCCATAAGTAGATTATTTAGTAAGCATATATATGGTGAGAAAATTTTATGAGATGAAGAATAAAAATAAACTAAAAAATGCCTTTCAGTGTATATGAAACAATGTACTAACATATTTAACAAATCAATTGGTCTTTTCTTGATGAACATGAGGCACAAACAAATTCGTAAAATATTATTTTTGTTGCAAACTTTAAATTTATAGTTACATTGTTGTGTGAGTGTTTTGGTACCAGTAATATCTACTATTTTTTAAATGTGTTATTTTATAATTTGATTTATGTCAAATAAAATTGTTTTAATCATTTCAAAAATTTCATTTTGTGCTCTCTTTTATAAATTATTTTGCTATTACTACATTATAATATAAAATTATAAGACAAAAGACATCAGTTAAAGCTACTCTGTCCAAATTTATGTATATATGACTTCAATATTTAAAATAGCATTATTTTCTATGATTAAATGGTTTAAATTTTAATATATATATATTTTTTTATTTCATTTTGTAAAAATGAATATATGTGTGTGTGTTTTGGGAAATTTACACAATTTTTTGAAAAAAATTTCTGTGTCTAATATTCCAATTCACAATCACACAGTTTCTGAAAATAATTAAATTACTTACTATAATGATTATTTTCTAAAATTTCTTAATACACTCACAATTGATATTCCACAGCAATAAATATGCATTTCTCAAAAAAAAAAAAAAAAAATTACAAAAATGACATGCATTTCACATATCAACTATGCCCTCATAATCCAATATAGTAACAAGAAAGCTCAGATAAGGGATTTAACATTAGGTCAACCAAGGGAACTTCTAACATTTCCAATATGAAATCAGGTTTCATTCTTAAAATTTTCTTCATTTACATATTTAAAAAGCTGTTTTTTTAAGCACAGTTCTTTAAGATTAAATTGCTGCTGACAGCAAAATTCATGTAATAAATTTGCAGATCTTTTGTGACTTTCTAACAACAAAAATGAAATTAGTATATAATTTTTAACTTAAATGTCTGTAAATTTTATGTATGAATGAATACAAGAATGCAAACAACTGCATTAAACTATGATGTTGCAATGCACATCTGATGAAAACTAAATTTTAAACAATTATAATACAAAAAATTATTCTCAAAATATAGATTAGAATTCATCATGAAAAACAATCCCTTTTATGAAATATAATACAGACTGCATATCTTTATAACTAATAAATAACATCTACACAAATAACAAAAGATTAAATAAGATAAATAATGCAAAACTTAAAGATGGGATAGATTATCACAAGATCAAAAATTAACTTAAAAATTGACTAATTTCCATGCCATTTTTATATACTTAAGTTTAAAAAATTTCAAATTATTTGAAATGCATAGATTTTTGTTTGTATTCCATTTAATTCCTATAACAGTGAAAAAAATGTTTCATACTTGGTTAAATAAAACTAAAAATTGAACATATTTCTTGTTTTGCATTTTTATCATATTAAAAATAAAAACATTCAAAAACTAACTTCAATTACAAATTTTCAAAAACTTTACAAAATTATATATTAATTTTAAAAACAAATGGTATGAGACAAAAATTAAAATTATCAGAATTAAATCTTAATGGAGATTGAAAACTATAACTTTTCCACTAATAAAATAAATTAAGTTTTTTCCTTCTCTTGTTGGATTCTAGTTATTGTACTTGCAAATTTTTTTCTATAAGTTATTTTTAGTTTAACTGACCACAAATCAATATGACAAAAATATAAGACATTTTCAAATATTGACATCATTCAAAATGATCGTTAAAATTACTAACAAATAATTCAAAATTAGAAATGAAATCTTTTTCGAATACATTTTTTTCATTTACTTAAATATAGCGTGCAACTGGCAGTCAAAATAAAGCCTAGGAGTTTCTTCAGTAATAATAAGCTTAGCAAATGAAATAATGGCAAAAAAAAGGCAAACTTTTAATATTAATTCATGTTGTGATACTGATTTTATTATATAAATGCTAGGTTGTTCCAAGTTTGAATTTATAATGAAATTTATGCTGGCGTACTGCCTGAAAAACTTTAACCTCGGCATATCAATAAATATGACAACAACCAAATATTTCAGTTTGCTTGATTTTCTATCAAAAAATCAAATTACAATATTTATAAAACTAATAAATCATTAAAGATCTTTCACCCTTGAACTGCTTCCTGAATTAGAACTACAGAACTTTGATATTTAAAGAAACGCATGAAGGTTTGTTTACATCAATCTCGCAACATGTGCTACAAATTTAAATGAGTTGTACTTACCTGCTGCGAGTAATATATATTTGGTCCATTATAATCGTACCGCATTAGTTTGGCAGCATTACACTGCTGGCCACCAGGACGGATATATCTATTCTCTGACCCGTCGAAACAAGGGTACATTCCCGCTTTGAACACGCCAAACAGAGTGAGAAGTTTCGGTAGAACTGACTACGATGTACACTGCGGTCGTTTATAAAAAGAAGGAATTAACGAAAAACCGTAATGCGCCAAACTGGTCGCCAAAGAGACGATAAGGGACTTTTTTCTACGGGGAAATTTTCTACCAGAGGGTAAATTTATATGTATTATAAGCGCGTAAATGAATCTAGACTGTAGATTTCTTAATTGCGAAATGAATAAAGTTGAAACTTCATAAATTTGAAAAACGTAAGGAATTATTTAAGATAAAAGAGTTCGTTTACCTTGGAACTGCAAATGTCAATTCTTTAAAAATTAATAGTTTATGGCGAATAGTAATGCGAGTAGATATACAGAAACACGTATATACAAATAAATGCCTTCCATAAAATACGAAAAATATTATTACTTAGTATTTTAAATAAAATTTACCCTAATCGTCATTTTAATTTATTATACCCGAACCAATAGAACGGACTCATTTTGGTATAAAAACCCTTTTTCATAAGGTTTAAGCGCCTTTTTTTCATACTGCATATTTCTGGCATTACAAAAGTGTTTTTTTTTTTTTTTTGGCGACTTTAAAAAATATTAAGGGTTTTAAAAAATAATAATTAAAGTAATCAGAGTTAATTACCGGAAATGAAAATATTCTATAATAACTACAAATATGTTTCCTTAATATAATACAATGTATTTTCTTATAAATGAATAAAAATGAGGAACTTTAAACCCTAAAATGTTCCTCTCAAAATTAGTTTTTAAGTAAAATTTTCTAACTTAAATACAATGACTCATAATTATCGCCAGATCATTTTGTAACTTTGCCTAAATATTGTTACTTATTAAATTCTAGTGTTTGCACTAAAATATTTTCAATAATGTAATTGTCTTCCATGCACGTGAGCTATCGAACTCGTCACTGGGTCAAGTGACGAGGACGATACCTGCGCTGATATCTCCCACTCCAAACTTCAAGATTACGCCCACGGGACGACATTGGGACCACAACAGATTTAATGTGAATCTGCCCCGCTACACGATGGATTTTTTTTTTTTTTTTTTTCGTCCCATCGGGGCTCAAACTTACGACCATGGCAACAAAGCTACTGCGGCCAACATCGAAAACCATTTCGATTTTTAATTCCGGTGCAAATTTCGACGCAGTACAGTCTCATTTTCAGAAATTCCGATTCAGACGAAATAAAAGTGGGAAGTGAGAAAGAACATATCGAAACGCAAACATGAAAATGGCGAACATGTTATCTTGACATTGAATTCGTCGCCGGCGATGTTTTAGTCAAGCCGAGTGTTCGAGTCTCGCTCTCACTAAATATTCAAGGTGTCGCCCTTATCATTCGAGCGTAATTCAAAATTATGAGGGTATCACCAGCAGTTAAAAGATTTAGATAGCTGGAGAAACGCTCAATTAACAAATGCAAACACTTGATTCGTGGTTGAAATGAAGCACCGGAATTGAATTATCAGAATTTGCCACACTCTGGCAATTTCCAACATGCATACTAACATCACAAGTAACTTATTTTCTAGTCCATTGTTTAACATTTTAAAAATAATAATGCGATAAGTGTTGAAAGTCATGCAGTTATTTCAAATCTCACTTTAAAAACTTCTATTCTTGAAAATATCTAATAAAGCGTTGTAGAAATAAGTGTACGAATAAAAAAAAAAGTGAGTAATTAATTTTGGCAGTGAAAATTTTCTTGGAAAGTTGAATTGTTTCTCATCTAGGCTTTTGTGTAGTTTTTTTTTTAATTGGAAAAATATAAAACACTTTAATACAAACATTTTACTTTTATTTATTTATTTTGGTGAGATCATAGAAAAATATTCAGCTAATTCAGCTAAAATCAGAAGCTACTTTGGACTGAAAATAAACTGAAAAATTCTAATGTGTTCGATGTAAAAAATTCTAATATGTTCTAATGTAATAAGCAATTGATTACAACAATATGTGTTCAGAAAATAGGCAAAATATTTGTACACCAGTAATAAAAATGGAAACACGACAATACTTAATTTTAAAAAAGTAAACAACAATTTCATTGTGAATTTTAAGCAGATATTTAAAAATTAAATTAGAATGTTACAGAAAGATGTGTCGGTCTCACATTTATTAGATTGAAAAAAATCACATTCAGTTATAACAATTATTTCTATACTAAGAACGCTATAAAAAAAATTTTCAAAAATAAAAATAGAAAAGATTTCCAAGAAAATAAGATTCTGATAATTATTGAAAATTGAGGTTTCCCTCGAGTACTTCCTTTCAGATAAAAGTTGTTTAAAAAATAATTTTTGAAATTACATCTTGAAATGGTGAATATAACAATTTTAGTGTTTTTTAAAAAAGTGAGATGAATGTATATTTCTCAGAGCACATTAAATGGTTCATTACCAAAAAATATGAATTTCTTTTGAAGGCAAAAAAAAAAAAAAAAAGTGTGTGTCATTTTTCAGTAAGAATATTTTAAATTGACTATAGAACTAATTTCTTTTCGGTATATAGTAATTTAAGATTGTCCTCGTATTTCATGGGGAAAAGCCCAAATTCGAAACAAACTTTTAAATAGAAAGGAAAAAAAAAAAAAACTTTCAGTGATTATCACAAATACATCTATTTGTGGCATATCACGCCTTTGAAATCTTGAATTACTTTCGAAATAAACCACTTTTCATTTTCCAAAATCAAAATTTAGCATAGCACTTAATATGTTATTTTATGCAGGAAAAAAAAAAGATTTGATTCAAACAGAAATGCGTAGAATAATTGAATATCTTGCTCTCTATTGAATAGCATATTAAAAAATAGTCAGAAATCAGAAAATAATATAGATATTTGAGCATTTTCTCAATCTGGAAAAAAAAAAAAAAATACGCGCAATTTTTTAATGTTCTATGTTTCAGGGTTGGGCGAAAAAGGATCGATTACAGTAAACTCTTTTAAGGTTTACTAGGAAAAGTCAAAAGTTAGTATTTTACGAAATTCTACAACTCATTTTTTCTCCCCGTTTCGCGTGCTGTATTCAACGGCGACTTTTTCTCCCTTCGACGGCTGCGACGCCTGCTTGATCGGATATGTAATCGAGTTCCATCGATTTGTTTTTGGACTTTTGCTGATTAACTTTGATTCATACAAACTTGTTAGTGACTTTTCCAACATTCTAAATCATTATTTTTAGATTGTTCATCTTAAAATTCTTCTTAGAGGATGCGTATCATAGGGTTGATTTTTTAAATGACGCGAAATCTTGCGAAGCAAATTGTGATTATCTGGAGAATCTGATTTATAATTACACCAAACAAAACTCAGATGAACTAGACATGCAATTAGTAAATGAGACCCAAAACATCATCATTCGATGTGCTCGCAAATCTAACAAGCTCCTTTCAGATGAGCTTAAATACTATTTGAAGCAAATCCTTGAAAATGTTAGACAGAAACCTACATCCCCTCCCCCCCCTCCATCTCAGAGTAATAGTAACAGAAAAACTAAAAAGAATAAGAGAAATTTGGCCTCACCCATAATGGAAAATTCTGAACCCAAAAAATCAAAACAAGTAACTAATTCAGATTTATCGGATGTCGAATCCATGCACTCCGCCCCCTCCACTTCCGAAGAAGAAAGCGAAATAGAAACAAAAACCTCCACTAAGCCCGAAACCGCTCAAACTGAAGAAAATAATGATAGTGACACTGAAAATAACAATGGCTTCACTGTTGTTACCAGGAAAAAAAGAGTTCCTCCAATAATTATCGATGAGAGTATGAACACTCCTGAGCTTCTGAAAGAGCTAAGTGAAAAAACCGGCAACAAGGTGCTAGGAAGATTCATAAACGGGAAATTGAAAGTTTTCCCTGAATCACCGAACGACCATAGAATCATTCAAAACTACATCTCGGTAAAAAAGCTTAAATCCCACACATTCGAAATGAAACACCAAAAAATGTTGAAAGTCGTGATTCGCGGTTTACCCTCGGACTATGACACTAATGAGATAGTTAGTGAATTAAAATATTTTGGATTCAACCCTGATCATGTATCAGTTCTCAAAAGTAAAAGAAATAATACCAACATGCCACTTTTTCTTGTTGTCTTAAAAAAATCTGAAGAGACTCAGGATATTTTTAACATTTCAAATATTGGTTATTTTAAAATAAAAATAGAAGCTTTGAAGAAAAATACCATGCCTGCGCAGTGTTATCGCTGCCAGGAATTCTACCACCACAGCCGGTTCTGCAACCGCACTCCTAAGTGCCTCAAATGTGCTGGCAGCCACATCACTCTAGACTGCACCAAAACGATGCAAACCCCTGCCAAGTGCGCTCTCTGCGGAGGTCCACACACCGCCAACTTCTCCGGATGTGCTAAAAATCCATTAAACTTCAAAGCCGCAAAACCACCAACCATAAATGTTTGGGAAGAACGAAAAAAGCAATTTCAAACTAAAAACGCCCCCCAACCTCAAGCCATTCCTCAACAACCTACCCAAAACAATAGCTCAACAGAGGCTCCTCTTGTAAATACGATGACCCAACTACTAAGTCAAATGGGCACCATGCTCCAAATCATTCAAAGCCAGCTGTTAACCACTAAATAATGTCTATTACACCAAACTGTAATAATCCTTTACTCCGCATCTACAGCTGGAATGCAAATGGACTAAAAAAGCACATAGATGAACTAAAAAATGCAATAGCTAAACACGACCCGGATATCATTGGTATCCAAGAAACGCATCTTCGGCCTTCTGATACTATTAAAATACCCAACTACTCCAGCCATAGAAGTGACCGTCTTACCCACAGGGGAGGCGGCACTGCTCTTTTTATTAAAAACACAATTAAGCACTTCCCAATCATCATTAACACCCAAACGTTTGAAAATAGCACCATTAATATCTGCCTGCAAAATAACTCTTTCATCACGGCCTCCAGCATTTACAGACCTCCACATGGAACCATAAACACTGTCGACTTAGATTCTATCCTCGTCCCAAACCATAAAGTTATAATATTTGGAGATTTCAACGCTAAACACCCCTGTTGGAACCCAGGAAGAGCAAACAGAAATGGTACTGTAATCTGCAATTGGGTGGCGGCTTCGGCTCTCGACATCATTGCTCCTGACCATCCTACGCATTTCCCGCACAGAGGATCAAACTCCATCCTTGATTTTGCCATTGCAAAAAATCTCAGACACTCTAACGTCACTAGCATAAATGAATTAAGTAGTGATCATAATCCCATCATCATCGATCTTCTTCTAAACAATATCCTCCCTCCTGATCTTAGAACTCATAAATCAACGAATTGGCTTAAATTCCAAGAAATTATACATCACACCATGCCTGGAAATCCCAAGATTGAACACAATGAAATAGAAGAAGCTATCAAGGACTTCAACTCCAAAATTATTTATGCAATCAACTGTTCTTCCACTACAAGAGTGATTAACACCCCCCACCTCAGACTCCCTCTTCATATCAGGAATCTCATCAAAACTAAAAACAGGTTCAGAAAACTCTGGAATCAGACTCGTTACCGCCCCTACAAAAGGGAAGTAAACTCCTTAATTAGACAAATACGCATCTTAATTAATGATCACAAAAATAGAAGCTGGAAAATCCTACTTGATAATCTCAGCCCCGAGGATAATTCTTTGTTTAACTTGAACAGAATTATCACTCGTAAAGCTTACAATTTTCCACCCCTCAGTGGCCCGAGTGGAATGGCTTACTCTGATTTTGAGAAAGCGGAAGCTTTCAAAGATACCCTGGAAGCTACATTCCAAGAAAACGCTTTTCCGTATTCGGACGAAAAAATAGAAGAAGTGGAAAGAGTCGTCTCTGATTTCCTAGAAAATGATCAAACACTCTCCAACATCCCCCCCTTGGCCACCCCAAACGAAATTAAACAAATAATCAAAAATCTTGTAAATAAGAAAGCTCCAGGTCCAGATACTATTCCTAATATTGCTCTTAAATATCTTCCGGACAAGGCAATCACCAATCTGACTAAAATCATTAACAAGTGTCTCATGGCAAATTACTTCCCTAAAAAATGGAAAGAAGCTACAATTGTTATGATCCCAAAACCAAATCAAGATCATAAATTCACTCAAAATTACCGGCCAATCAGTCTTCTAAGCTCCACTGCAAAAATTTATGAAAAAATCTTACTAAATAGAATCAAAATCCATAGCAACATTGAAAACTGCATCCCCCCAGAACAGTGTGGATTTCGAGAGGGCCATTCTACTATCCACCAACTAACCAGAGTGACCAACATTATTAATGAAGGTTTCACCCATAATCTATTTACTATTGGCATTTTCTTGGATGTTAAAAGAGCATTCGACAGAATGTGGCACGATGGGTTGATTTATAAAATGATCAACTTCAAATTTCCTTTCTATCTTATCAATATCATCAACAGTTTTCTCCACGACAGATCATTCAATGTAAAAATTAAAAATAGTTATTCAAATAATGGAACAATGGCTGCTGGCTGCGCTCAAGGGTCGATTTTAAGTCCTTTTTTATATAATCTCTTCACCTCTGACTTTCCACACCATGCCAGTGTCAGTGTGTGTCTCTTTGCTGATGACTCTGCTGTGTTAGCTCAGGGGGCTAACTTAAAATATACCGTCAAAGCTCTCCAAAATTATCTCAACATCTTAGAACTTTGGTTAACGGACTGGAGGATAGCAATCAACGTTGATAAGACTCAAGCAATAATCTTCAAAAAGTATGGCACAATAAACCCCAACAATAATCTAAATCTTTTTGATGAAGAGATAAACTGGGTCTCGGTAGTACGCTACCTTGGACTTCAGTTAGACTCGAAACTCACATATAAGCAGCATATCAAATTCCTGACTGAAAAATTTTGGAATAAAATTCATTTATGTATTTCACTCATAGGCAGAAACTCTCCTCTCTCATTAAATAATAAAGTCTTACTATACAAACAGATCCTTCACCTAATCATCACCTACGCCTCCCCTGTTTGGGGTTCGGCCGCACAAACTCACATGAAAAAGGTTCAAATCATGCAAAACAAAATTCTCAGAATAATGACAAATTCCCCCTGGTATATAAGAAACAATGTAATCCACAATGATCTTCAAATTGAACCAATTGCTTCATATATCACTAAGCTCTCTCGAAATCTCTTCACCTCCATTCTCCATCACAATAATCCAATTATTAAGGCTCAAATTCTTTTTACCAACCCCCACTCCAAATTCAATTCCGCATATAAAACTACTAAATGGTCCCTCCCACTTAAACCCCCATAACCTTTTTCATTTTTCACAATTATTAGACCTTCATTATGCAAGATTTTGGTACATTTAACTTTGTTTAATATCCTCTAATCACACGGCGTCGATACTGCAAAGTGTCACTGGTACTCTTGATGTTTCTTT
>BMAW01004354.1:93859-106500 GCA_019974015.1 Nephila pilipes
AAAAAAAAAAAAAAAAAAAGATTTGGAAAAGCGTTGGAACGATTGTATCACCCTAAAAGGTGATTAACAAAAGGTGTTATGTTGATGAATAAAAAAAATTTTTGCAAAAAAAATGTTGTTTTCAATGTTAGACTCGGGAGTTATTGATCGATGTGTTATATATATAGTAAAAAAATTTCAAAAGTAAGCGTTTATTATTTCATTACATTGAAGCAAAGAAAGCTATAAAGTATTAAAAAAGTGGGTGCTGAAATTTTTGCGAAAATTCTCCAAAGAAGAATTTCGGGAAGGAAACGCTTGATAAGATATTGAATGAAACGAGCACTTGAAGCATTGTAAGTTTCTCGTCATTTTAAAAATTCTCCTTTCCATTATGCCAGAATCCCTTATGAATCACTACATAAGATAATATAATTGTGGTCTGAAAATGCTTGAGTGTTAACAATGGCAAAGCTTATTGAACTTATCCGACGGTTCAACTTCATAAAACAGGAGGTTAAAAGCATTATAGTTGAAATTGAGGAATCAAAATTTGAGCTTAGAAAATATCAATTTGGCCAAAGACAGTTTTTTCCCCCTTCTTGATCTTGTGGACATAATTTTTTTCAGGAGGATTTGCTTGGATCGAGTTACCGAAAAATACAGCCACATTGGATAAGTTGTTGATATTTGAAAGTACTGAATATTCTGATAGATAGGGACCTGTCATTATTCCACATTTAGCTTAAATATATAAGCCAGCGGTTCTCAACATTTTCACAGCAGATCACTCAAAGTTTAAAATGATCATAACAGTCATAAAATAAAATAGTACAAATGTTTATTACAAACTAAAAACAATTTGATTTTTAAAATCTAAATTTTAGCGGAAAACTATATCGTAAATTCATATAACAGCAAATTACTCTCTTCATAAAATCTCAGAAATACTTTAATGTTATTAAGAAGTTTTCAAGAAGCAAATTTTTATACGAGTATAAGAATTCTACGACATTTTATATTTGTGTGTGTATTGATTTTAATTAAATGATAAAAAATTAAATTTATAATACATTAACAGATAAAACATTTCATACAAAATAAAAATTAATTTTAAACGTGCTTTGTTATTTATAGAAACTTAAAAGTTGAAAAAATTTGTTTGATACTGTCATTAATTATACTTTATCATATGGCATCATTGTACAAATAATTACTATAAACTTAATAATCGCCCTTTGCAATTTTCATTCGTATCATGAAAAGTTATCTACATATTTAAAGAAAAATTTTATAAGATAATCCAACTTCCTTTATATATATAATTTTTTACATTAATTTTTTCCCTTTTTATATTCTTTAAATTCTTTTGAATCTAGAGAAAGACAACTTTGTAATTTAGTTATTAACCTCTAGCATGTAATTTTTGCAATTTGTACTATTATGAATTGTATTAGTATTTTACTGAATATAATAATATATTTGAAAAAGTAAAGATAATTTTTGATTTTAGCACACTTAAAAGATTAAATGTCATTAAATATTCTTTGAAACAGCCAGAGTTTGAAAGATCTTATTCAAGAAAGTATTGAGTAAAATCTTAAAAATAAAGTTTCTCTTAAAAATCTTAGATAGAAATACAACAGAAAAAAATCCTAAAAGCTAGTTATTGCACATTTATTATGATATGTACGACACACAGAGAGAAATTTTAAGTAGTAAAGAAATAAATAATCTTGAATGAAAAATAAAAATTAAAACCTTTTCTAATTTATTTAAAATTCTTTAACTGTTTGAAGTTATATAAATCAAATATTTGACAGTTATAGATTTTTATTCATTTACAATTACCATAAGTTAAATTATCATAGTAAAAATAACTGCTTTTTATTTTAATTTCGAAACTAGCTTTTGTTCTTAAAAATCATTTGTTTTTATATAGCATAATTAATGAATATATTATAAAGCTGAATAATAACTCGTAAATATCAACAGCTAGGCAATATTATTTTTTTTAAATATTGAAAATTTTAAATGAATTGCTTTCCAGATTGATGAGTGACTTAAGTAATTTTTTCAACCAGAGGAAAATAAAAAAAAAAAATTGTCTTTGAATTACAATGCTAATCGAAAACGGTTTTGGAAAATTATGGTACATTCCAGCTATATAAAAAACACACACTTATGCACATTAATCAACAAAAAAAATATTTTAAGAATTTGATGAAATATAACAAAATAAGTAAAAATTAGTACATTTTTCAGAAAAACTTATTGAACGAAAGATTTCATAAAATTGAAGATATATAAATATATATATTCGCTTCGTCTTATATAAACATTCTTGTACTTTAAATCTCAGAGAATAATAAAAGAAATTGAAAGTATATGCTACTTTATGCTACTTTAACGGAATGAAGTGTCAATTGTACTGGTTTCTAGTGGTGTTCTATTTTTTACTGACACTCTATTTTCTATAGCACAAAAAGTTAAATACCTACAACAATCAAATTTGGGGGAGGGGGAGTGAATAAACATTCATATAACTTTGTGCCACGCCCGTTTGAAATAGCCTTGATAAGATTTCTGGTAATAACTACCACTGATGGAAGTGCTCAACAGTGTAGAATCCCTTGTAAAAGGGGTTATTTCTACAGCATTCTCTTCTTATTCATCCTTAAGCAAGTCATAAAACACGATTGTATTTGTGTCACTTTTCAAGAGTCTGAATCTACTGAAATGCATCAATCATGAAATCCCAAAGGAGTGTCTGTCTGGCGGCGCATTTCTTATCTATCACTAAATAACACTTTTTGAATTACTACTCTATCCAGCTGCAAGCATACTCAAATTCTCTTTCCTTTGATCCCTTTCAATGAGCTTATCTTGCTAAATGGTCAAATCTTCGCCGCTTTTAACAATAGGGAAGATTGTAAAAACACCCTGAACACCACAAAAGTATTAGATTGGTGCACCATTTAAGTAATAAGACTCTACAGCAATCTGATATCAGAAAAAATATTTTACCTGCATCCTCAACGTAGTCTCAACTGGGAGAGTGGGCAATTGTCAGTGCCCGGGAAAAATTGAAGATTATTTAAGGTGTTTTTTTTTTTTTAATTGTCCAACACTATCTTATTTCTATACATCACCATCAAATGACGACTTTAAAACTCATTAAATTAATCGGTGGCGGGTTCTGAAACATAATATCTGGTGGAATCGGGATTCAAATTTAATTAATCTTGAAAGAGAGGTGCTCTCCATTATTGCGAAACAATCACTGGTTAATCAGGACTCGCTCACAGTATTCATCTAGAGGAATTGAAGCTTCAAGACGAGTCACGTGCTGACGACTTGGGTACAGTAGCCCATACAACGCTTCAGAATTATTCTTTTATACCATATCTTAATTCAGAATATCGACAGCTTGGTAAACGATTCAAATCTATATTTGATGTGAGCTATATATATAAACTAACTCCAAACAAACAAACAAAATTTTTGGAATAAACCAATTGTTAAAAATATAAAAATTTAATTATTTTTTTCCCTCGTTCCTAGAGCACCTGTTGCTTAAAATATAAACATTATTATTAGATAATTTTACACCTACTTACACCCACAAGCATTTTATAAAAGCCGAAATGAGCGAAAGGAAGTCATAAATTACAATCACCCGTCTTCATTTAAACGTCAACCTAGAAAATGTTTTCTTTTCATAATAAACCACTAATTCTGCTCTACAATTACATAAGACAGGATAAAATTACACATAGATAAGACAAAATTACTGTAAATGATGTTTATTTAGACAACATTACAGAAATAAAAAATTTGTGCGAGTGAGGTTTGGTTTAAATTTGATACTGAGGCTTTTGGGGAAGATAAAACTGCAAAATAACTTTGTTATTTAAATTTAAGTAGCACAATGTATTGTATAAATATACTATTGTTCATGAGGACATAGAAAATGTCAATGGTTAGATCATTTATTTGATAATTCGATAATATAATTAACTACATAACAAAGAGGGAAAGAAATAACATTTATATAAGCTAAAAATGGACAAATCAGCAAGGTTGTAGCAGGTTATAAAAACTTGTATATGTGATAAATTAACGTGTTTAGTCAATAATTTTCTCGTAATTCTTTATTTTCCTGGATTGCTTTCTTGTCCTTAAATGAACAATAAAACAATAGCATTTGATACTGTAAAAAAGATAGTAGGTACACTTGAATTACAATATCTCTGAAACTGAAAAAAAGAGGAATAAAAAATGATAAGACCTCGTAATTAGACCACTTTCAAATGACGAATTGGTATTTCACTTTTCTAATTTCCACATCACACCACGTGCAGATTTTCTTCATTTTACATGCAGCATCTACCTCCCCTTTAATTCATAAGATATATCAAGACTGGAGTGTGCGACAGAAGATCACATTTTTTTTCAAGACTCACGCATTTCGTGACTTTAGTTAGTACAGCGAATCAGGTCAAGAAGTTCGTAGGTCTGGTCTTTACAATGAAAAAAAATTAGAGTAGTATTCAAATTTTTCATCTCCCTAAAAAACGCTTATTCGGCCATGAATCGCATTCTACGCAATAAAGAATACAAACGCATATCTAGTGAGAGGGGGAAATCAAGAAACGATAATGAAAATAATCCAATTGAAAATAATTCTTAAAAATACCGAAACACTAAGATTCTGTTTGGAACATAACACTGGTAATTCGAGAACTTCACCAATTTATCGACTAAAAATGGTTAAAATGCCATTAAATAAAACAAATTTCTTTTCAATCAAAAATTACAATGTTTACAGAAAAATGAAATTCCAGTATACGAGGGTTGCTATTTATATTTCTGGCCTAATAATGAAAAAACAAATATGTAGGATCGAAATTGGTTTTATTGTTTTTCAAAATATTCTCCATGATGATCAATACACTTTTGCATGCGTTTGAACCAATTTTCAAAGCACTTTTTCCAGTCCGATTGAGGTAACTCCAAAACATGCGTTTTGAATGCATCAACCGCTTCTTCGGGGGTCGAAAATCGTTGTCCACGTAATTTATTTTTGATGTGTGGGAATAAGAAGAAGTCATTGGGTGCCAAATCAGGGCTGTACGGCGGATGACCCATCAGTTCGATCTTTCGCTCCGTCAGAAATGCCTTTGTTTGAGTCGATGTGTGAGAGCTCGCATTGTCATGATGAAGAATGATTCGCCTGTTCTTCTGCTTTTTTCGAATTTCTCCGATGACTTCTGGCAAACAAATGGTCGTGTACCATTCAGAATTGACCGTCCTGCGTTGCTCTAACGCCACTGTTGCCACATGACCGTTAATGCCGAAGAAACAGGCAATCATTTGTTTCGATGTGCTTCTTCCTCGAACAACTTTTGTTGGTTTTGCCTCGTCTTGGAAGACCCATACAGTTGATTGCTGTTTTGTTTCCGGCTCATATGCATAGATCCATGATTCGTCACCTGTGTAGATGTTATACACAGCCTTTGATGTACCTTGAATGTATTTTTCCAACATTTCCTTGCACCAATCGACACGAGCCTTTTTTTGAGCGTTTGTCAGATTATGCGGGATCCAACGCGAACAAATTTTTTTTACGCTCAAATGTTCATGCAATATTTTATTGATGCTAGTCATACTAATGTCCAAAGACGCCTCTATCTCACGGTATGTCACATGACGATCTTGCTTTATCAGTTCACGCACAGCATTGATCTTTTCTGGCACAACAACGGATTTTGGACGACCTGCACGGGATTCGTCCTGGATCGAACATCGACCACGATTAAATTCGTTATACCAATTTCTTACAGTGCTGTAGGATGGCGCTTTATCGCTGTATAAAGAATTAAGTTCATCGAAGCACTCTTGTCTTGACAATCCACGTCGAAAGTTATGAAAAATAATGGCACGAAAATGTTCACGATTCAATTCCATTTTTTGACAGAGAAGAACTTTTCAATTTACTGTCAACAACACAAATAAAGCTATAATGGTAAATCGTCTGCTGAATTTATGTTTAAAAATATCAAACTTTCGATTAAAATCGTCTTCGGTCGCCTAGCAACACTTACTGTTGCCAAGGCCAGAAATATAAATAGCAACCCTCGTAAAAACTCTACACAGTATTTGGCAGAAATCAAAGAGTAAGGAGACAAGGACTCACAGACCTTCCACTGTGAGGAAAATCTATTAAGTAAACCGTAAGAATTTGTTAGAACTTAAAATAACGAAAGATGATTTTGGGATTCCTTCCACAACTACATTTGATCTCCGTCAAATAATGGCACCTGAGAACCATGCGATTTCCTTCCAAAAATTATTTTCTTTAGTACAAAAATAGACTGCGAGTCATTATTACGCATGAATGATTAAAACAGATACTCATTTCTCTGAGATAAAAAAAAAAATCTGTAACAGCTAAATTCACATGACGCCATTTTGTCCATTCATAGATTGGAAAACCTGAGAGAAAATGTTCTCGGATCAGAGGATCAAATTTATTCGATCATTCGGTATGTCTAAAATCCCATAACGAAAAATGAATCCACACAAAGGTGCAAGTAAGCGGTATAATAGATGAATAAAATACAATAGCTAAATCATTCCTAAAAAGCAGCTTTTGTGACCGACTAGATGGCTATTACAAACTCTTTAAATTATTGGTACTTAAGTCTTGAAGTAGAAAGCTGACATCAATAAGAAAGAAACAAAAATTGTAAATTTTAAAATAAATTTTAATAAACATAATTAAACAAACATAGCTAAATTTTACAAATGTGTAACATTAATAATAACGTGTATCTTTAATAAACATTTAAAAGGAATTCTCTTCAAAAATAAATAACTGTTAGTGCTTATGATTTTTTTTTTCAAAGAAAATATGTACAAGTTAAAGTTCTCAAGAACACATTTTTTCCCATCTTCGAAACTTTGGGGAAAAAATTTATAAACTTATTTAAAATACAGTTGAACCCCCGTTATTCTATCCCAAATAGTAAATGCTTTCCTCTTCACAGAATTCCACATTTTTACTGGTTATTGTGCTAACATCAAATCTCAAAGGTCGAGTACTCCAGGCATTCCCCCCCCCCCAAAAAAAAACAACCCCGTAGGAGCATATGAATGTCTAAAAAAAATTAACACCAAATAAACAATTCAGACGCTACTTATCGGGATTAGAACTCTTACTCCTTTTTTTTTCTCGTTACATCTTAATATCTATAATTTTTGAAGATATCATCCATATTAATGTGTTTATCAAGGATAACACATTCCTCTGAAAATTCAATGCTGAATTCAGTTAACTATCGATTCTTAATTCTAGAGATACACACACACGTGTGTGTGAGAGAGAAAGAGAGTAATGACTGCACTTAAATAGAATTTAAATTTCTATTCTTTAACTATCACAATAAAGCTTCATTCTTATTTCCTTATACCATTCCAATTAAGCTTTTAATTTATTCAATCACGCGTTATAAATATCGAGATCAGATCTGGTTTTATCCGGTTTTCCATCTGTAGGAACAATCCCTACTAGACTTTCTGTCTTCCGCTGAAATACCTAGAAATCCCTCTATCCAATACCATGTGATCTGAAGAAATCCTTGCATGTAAATTCGAAGCAAAGAAAATTCCCTTCTCTCACTTTGGTCACAACACTGGAACTACGCATCTGACTTTTCCAAATTTTTAGAAATTTATCCTTCTTTCGCTTTGGCCATGAAGGCTGCAACTGCGCTTTTGATCACCTCAAATGTATACAATTCACGGAGTCGAAGGGACGCTGCGTTCATCACCATGTTATTGTGCCTCTCTCGTTCAGCAGCAATAAATAAGACTTTATTCAGATAATTCATCTTGTTATTCCAGCCATGACAGTAGAAAGTATGCCCATTTCCCTCATCTACATGTGTGCGCGTGTTATATTCCGGAATACAAGGCGCGATTTTAAAATTAAAAAAATTAGATCGAAATTTACATGAGCGCGCTTTATACGCCGAATATAAAAATGAATAAGGGAAATACGAGTATATAAATTGAATTTCAATTCATATTTACAAACTGTTCATTTAAAAGAAATGACATACCTTATGAACTTTAAAATTTTCATTATCGGATAACATGAATAGCTAGTCATATTCGTCTTCCGTTATATCATCAGGCACATCATCGAATTGTTTCATCATCACCATCGCTGTTTCTCTGATCCATAAATAAATTATTATCTTCCGTTCCATTTAGGTAGTTAGATATGCTACATTTTTTTAAAATAACTTTTGTCAGATTTAATTTCATTCCATTCGTTTACTATTCACTCACACAACACACTATTTCTAGACTGGTATGACGTCCTTATGTAAATGTTTTTTCGCCTTTTACCATCTACGTATTCCAATATCGTTTTAAATTTCCTTTGAATGATTTATCGATACACACACATTTAAAAGGTGAACTAATGGCGTTTATCCGCCTGGAATAATTGATATGTCTATGTCCTACTCATTCATCACCTTCTTCGTAATATGCATCAGATGGGATCTGCACACATCCCAAACTCAAAGACTTTCTGGATTCTATGCGGCACCAAGACGCTTTAGCCAAACATTTCTTATCCACAATTTTACACTGTTTTCGTTCATTTATCCACGATTAGCTTTTTTTTTCTTTCGCAAATTGAATGATCTTGCATTTGAAACCGGCACTGTGTTTGTTTCATTTGGCAGGACACATATTATTATTCAAAGGAACACTAATAAATCAACTGTATTACGACTGAAGTAAATGCAATTTACTAAAGCCATCGCTGTTCACTTCAAAATTGAGGCTTCAAATGACTGGGGAAAGAGGAAATATTTGACTCTCCTAATTTCACGAATTCCTTCGGGTTAAAAGTGCTTGTTTTTACCCCAAATTATGCCTCTTTTTTCTCGATAATCTAGAATAACATTCTAGTGCACATCCGCACTGAATATATCCCTCCCTGATCGCAGAAATAATTACTCCCTTAAATATTTCTCACTAACACATATTGTTCCCCTTATCACTTACCAAACTCAACATACCATTGTTCAAAAGCCTGGGTTTGGTTCAGTTGGTTTTGTTAACCTCGCACTGAGAAGCAAATGAAACACCGGCCATGAGCTCGGCACCATGACCAACTCGGTTCTCGCGTTGACTATTTCCTCAAAGCTTTAGAAACATTAGTTTTAAGCTCAGTTTAGTTTTTATTAACGTCGCACTAGAAGCAACACGAGGGCTTTTAGCGACGGAGTTCGAAATTTTGAACCTCGGTCAAGTGACGAGGACGACAACTGAGCTGATACCCCCTCTCCTAACTTCCACACCACGCCAACGAGAGGACTTAAATTTCGACAGATTTAGCGTGCATCAATCCCAGATACAAGGCGGATCTTAAATGGATTCAAGGATCGAACCCCCGACTCGAAGAAAACCACCAGCCGCGAGTTCGCGACCATGGCCTGTAGGGTAAAACGGCTTTTCGAAAGCCTGGGAAAATACTTTGAATGAATGACTTCATAAGATATAAGACAATCGCACATATATGTTTCAAGTTCCTTTGTAAAGAAAACGGTGCGCTTATAAAGCAAACATACCTAAAAATTAAAAAAGTATTGCTTGAAATTATAGGTGCGCGTTATACGCTGGAATAATACGGTACATATATTAGGTGGTAAATTATTTCTTGACAAAAAGAATTATCGTGCCACATTTGAAGGATAGTTTATGAATATCACTTGCACTTATGGAAGTAAATCTTAATAACTTATTGTAGGCTAAAATTATTTGATGTATGTAAATATATAAAGAGTATTTCTAACGGCTTATGTTAACTTACTTTGGTTTAAATGAATTTTTTTTGTAAGTGCACACTTTTTTTTTTTTTTTTTTTTTTTAAATTTTTTTTTTTTTTTAATTTTAAATTTTTTTTTTTTTTTTTTTGGTTGAATTATTGCTTTGTACTAAGATTTCAACTCATTTTTGGTTTTATACCATTTTGTTACATACTCATACACTAAAGTGTGACGATTGGATCCCTAACACTATTACAAACACACTATTCTCAGTCCCAAGCCAAAGAGAGTATCAGAGAATTACTTTGCCTCCGTTTTTGAATTTCCTTTCTTCAATATTTTTCTTGAGATATGTTTTGTAGATTTAAATAAGGTTTTGAACTTAGTACTAATTTTTTTGAAATAATTGTTTTTTATTTTTAAATATGTATTCTTGAATATTCTTTAATATTACATTTCCACATTATAATATTTTACTATATGTTTATATTAATTTTATAATATTTGCGATTCAACTAGCTTTGATATTAATAAATTTTTATTTCAGTTTTTACCAGCTATAATTTATTATATATATATATATATATATATTCACGCACACAGTACCACTTTATAAGTATTTTGCCAATGCTAGCATATCGTTTCCAACGCTTAAATTCATTCATTATTTTTTACTAAAAGCTTTGCATACTTTATCGTCCGCAAATTTACGTTATTGATTTGTTATCAAGAGAGTTGCCACGGTAATCTAGTGCAGAGGTCTTCAACCTGGGTCCACGGGTTCCTGGAACTTTGACAGGGATTCACAAGACATCACTATTTACTTAATCAAAGCGCCAAAACTTTAATTAAATTTTAATTCTTATAAAAGAATGAATTCTTAAAGGAAGTTTACTAGTAAAATTAAAAATAAATATTTTATGAATAAAATAAAATCTTAAATTTCATATAAGTCATGTGCTTCAAATACATATTAGTCTCCATTCTTTGGCTCAGGTGAAGAATCACCCACTTATCTGGCCACTTATTTTATTCTTTTGAAGGTATTAAATAAAATTGATGCCACTCTTTTAAAATTGAAATTTTGGGCAGATTGCATTTTGAAAGATGATATTGAATGTTTTCCTAATTTGCATAATATTTTAGTAGACGGTAACGCTAATCCCGATAAAAATTTGTTTGGTCCCACATTTATCAGATATGCAAAAAAACATTTCTTGAATACTTCCATGTGTTCAAAAAGAAAAATTACTTGGATCCAAAATCCTTTTCAAGGCTGTGACCCTCCAATCTCGCAATAAAAGAAAGAGAACAACAAATTGATATATCGACCGACACTCAATTGAAACTAAATTTTTGTCAAGCTAATATTATGTATTTTTTTTTGGATTGACATTAGAAAACAATATCCTGAAATTACCAAAAGAGCCGTAAAACATCTAATGTCATATGTTTCAACATATGTATGCGAAAATCTTGAAAACAGATTGCATGCCGAAGATAACGTTAGGCTGCAGATTTTAACAATTATTCCAGACACAGTACCTTGCAATAAGAAACAATCACAGCCAAGTCATTAAAAAAAATTATTTTTACTAATTTGTTATAATTTAAAATATTGCTGCTTTTGTTTATTATTCATAGATTATATTTCAGAATCCCCCCCCCCCAAATATCCACATTAGATACCTTACCCTTCATTATCTTAAGCCGTTTCTATAGTGATAAAATAGCGATGCAATAATAATTTTGTAAATTTGCGTAGGATAAAGATTTGATATCCTATTTTCCTTGTCTTTGATTAAGGGGTACCTTCAAGAAAATGGTTAGCTCAAAGGGTTCCCCGAAGTTTAAAGGGTTGAATATCCCCGACAGTGGTTCTGGCAGCAAAATCTCTTCCGACGTTGTTTCGCCGAGTCATGGGATCGAGTCCTGATGCCACAATAGAACGGCTGCGTATTGTACGTAAAATCTGTCAAGATCATAAATTCTCCATTTGGAGTGGTGTAAAAATTTGAAGAGGGAGGTGCCAACTCAAGTGTCTTTCTCCTCACTTGACCGAGGTTTAAGATTACGAGATCCATCACCAACAGCCCTCGTGTTGCTTTTAAGTGCGTCCTTAACAAACAATCAATTAGGTTATCAAATGTCTGAGAATTTTATACCTTCATCATTTATTTCGGATATTTTAAGTTTTTAGAACGAATGTGACATGACAAGTTTAATCAATTCTCAAAAAAAAAAGAGTGACCGCACATAGAAGGAACGCGAGAGTTGCTGGCGACGAACCTCGTAATTCTGTACCTCAGTCAAGTGAGGAGGACGAAACCTTAATTGGAATTCCACTTTCCAAATTCCTACAATCCCAACGCAAGAACATCGAGCCTCGTCAGATTTAACGTGCTGCATGACGGATCTTTGATGGCATCAGCACTGGAACCTATGGAAACAAGGTTGGAAGCGAATTCACGACCATGACCACTCGGCTACCGCGACCGCTTACAAGAAAGTGAATTTTGCTCTTTTTAATAGTAAATTTTGAAATCGTAAAATGAAGTAACAAGGCAGTGTTCCTAATAAGCCACGACGTGTGAACCTAAAAATACTGCCAATCGAATCGATAGAATAATAATTTTTTAAAAAAGGTTTCAGTTATGGATCCTGGCAAAACAGCAACCCAAATAACTAATGACATTTATCAAGATAACAAGTTAAATAGCTTTATCTTGTTAAGATTTGTTTAAGGGATGTTGGATTACTGCTTGATTCTTGTCCCAGCAAAACATCACTAGTATCTACAAAAAAAAAAAA
>BMAW01004354.1:120217-131117 GCA_019974015.1 Nephila pilipes
GCGCCATACGATCTGATACTGACTGAGATACGATGAGATGCGCCATATATCGACATGCATGAAATCGACAGAAAACAGGAAGAAAATGGTAAAAATTAGTTGACAATGTAGAGTCGAAAATAGAAAATGATCACTAAGGTATCTCGGGGCCATGTCACCAGTATTTACCACAAAGACAGTAAAACCCTACTGAGAAAAAATATCACTAGGGTACCTCGAATAATCATGAAATAAGGGAATAATGTTTGCTTTCTTCATATATTACTTGTATGAAACTCAGCTGAATATTTTTCTATTTTTGAGGACTACATTTCCCGAGTTTTTCAAAATAAATAAACTTGTAATTGTGATTCGTTCCTCATTTTTGAAGAAAAAAATCTTAAATATGGATATTAAATGCACGATTATGAAAAGTCTCGCAAAATACATTTAGCTGCATCACAAAAACACGTGAAATTGTTTATTAACGTCGCATTGTGATTCAATACAAGGGTTTTAGACGACGACCTCGTAATTTGAACCTCGATCAAGTGACGAAAACGACACCTGAGCTCGCACTTCCCACTCCAAACTTCCATACTATGCCAACGAGAGGACTTGGGACTTCCGACATACTTTACGTACATCAGCCCCGATACTTGGAGGGTCTTTAGCGGCATCAGGGCTCCAAACAACACCTCGACTAAAACCACAGGTCGCGAGTCAGCAACTATAATACCACAAGGCTTAGTTCAGTTTAGTTTTTATTAACGTCGCACTAGAAGCAACACGAGGGCTATTGGCGGCGGACCTCGTAATTTTGAACCACGGTCAAGTGACGAGGACGACACCTGAGCTGGCACCCCCCTCTCCTAACATCCACACCACGCCAATGGGAGGACTTTGGGCCCCGAACAGATTTAACGTGCATCAGCCCCGGCTACACGGCGGGTCTTTGGTGGCCAAGGATCGAACCCGCGACTGAACGAAAACCGCCAGCCGCTATCCACGACCTTGACCACTAGGCTACCGCGGCCCCCCGCAAAAGGTCGAAGGAAAAGCAGGAATCTATTGATAAATTAGCGAAACTCACCCAATTTTTTCTTTAATACAAATTCTACATCTATCTCTAATTCTTCTAATCAGTATATCCAATAATGTACCTGATGTTGAAGGACAGGGAGTAGCAGACTATTTAAATATTCGAGAAGGTACTATAAGACCTACTGAAAGAAGTACAATAACTGATGACGTTTCAAATATTTTTATTGCAAGTACAGATCCAAGGCTGTGGCCTTTATATATTGACAAGAATTTAGTCTTACCGGATTGAGAAAGGTCCGACAGTTTGTTCCAATAAACATAATGATTTTGAAAAATCAGCACGTATATACAACGAACCAAATGAGTCCCCGCTAGTCCCCGACCTTGACCACTAGGCTACCGCGGCCCATACCACAAGGCTACCGTGGCCACTCACAAAAACATGAAATGAAACAGAAACGCAGTCTAATGGAATAGTTTAAAATTTATAGTTTAAATGGAAAATAAATTAATAGTTTAAATGTAATAGTTTAACCAGAAGAGAAATAGCGCTCAGCTGTTCCAAAAGGCTATATTTTATTTTGCATTTTTAAAACTTAGGGAAAAAATGAAGTGAAACGGCGAAAAGCTCGTTTTCGATCATCGCTGGAAAAATACGCAAAAACTGGACATAATGCCAAAGGGAAATTCTGTAAATCCACATTAAGCCACACAAAGCAGCCTCGAAAGCAGTGGCCAATCCCTATTTCCATAAGGCCTACTTTCAGTGAAAAACGTATCAATGGGTATTTCCTTTCGTACAAAGCCGTGGGTATTAATTTTATATTAATATTCTCAAACTTGTTTCTATAGTAAAATGAATATGGAGATGAGTGGTGGTGGTGGAGTTTAACGGTGCAAGAGCCAGGTGAGGCCATGGTATGCCAAATAAGGTACAACTGTGATCTAAAAGTTTGAAAAAAAGATGAAAAAAAAAAAAGTTTAAAATTATAGACAAGAAGGGTCGAAAATAGAGAAGGATCGCTAGTGTATCACGGGGCGCGTCACCCACGACACACTTACCAAAGATGGTAAAACTCTATGGGGGGGGGGAGATCACTCGGGTGTATCGTGATCATGATGCCTGCACCCATCCAAAGAAAGTAGGCCCTTGAGGGCATGAATAGAAAGTATCTTTGTGTTGTACTCGGATCTGGGAGTCATTTTTCTCTAGGAATAAGCGCAATTTGAAAAACATCGCATTTCTTAATAAGGGATAATTACTTTAAGAATAGAATTCAGATCCCCCCCCCTTTAAAATGCCCATTATCTCCTTTGATCCCACAAATATCAGATCATTACTCTAAATTTTAAGCCATTGTTAACTTCACACTCGGAAGCAACCAGCAGGCTCTTGGCGAAGCAATATTGTGTAACATTATGTATGTACCAAACAAAAGAAATATTACTAAAACTAAAGAAGGGAAAACGATTTGAAATTTATCAAAATAATTACATTGAGAGTAGTCAGCATTCGTACATTGATAATCATAATCTAAAGAAGCCTCGGTATCATAAATAAATAAAAATACGTAGTTAAATACAATAGGTCTTTAGATATATATAATAAAATTCACTCTTTCCATGTAAACTTTACACGAAAAAATTACAAATAAAAATGCAAAACATGAAAAATTAAGTAATGCACAGTCTTGTGGCATAGAAAGTATTCGTACAAAGCACATAATCTCAAATGTTTATACCAGCATTTTATAAAAAATACATTGTAGAATATTCTTTAACTTGAATGATGGCTTTGCATGGATTTAATTGTTGTTACTGAAATGGAAACTAGTTCAATTTTTGTTTATCAAGTCATGTTTATAAGAAAACGGCCTGCTCAGAGCATTCTAATCTAGAATTTCCCATCAATTTTTAATGGGATTGACGTCAAGTGACTGAAAAGAAAATTTCATAAATGTCCTAAAATATCGATAGCAGCTAATTTAAGGCTTGAATCATTACGTTTTAAAAAGAAATCGCCTTGAATACCCATTTTTGTGTTACACTGGACTCCAAATTATTTTTAAATGTCTATATAGAGCTCTGATCATTCACATTTCAATCAATTGGGACTTTTTTTTAAAAAAATTGCTGATCCTCGAGGCACCCAATGCAACCCAACTCTCACTTTATATGTTTTGATGTTGAGAGTTACTCGTCACTGCTTGGATGCATTTCTGTGTTTCGTTTTCTTCACACTGTTCATCTATCGTAAGAAAAAAGCGACTTTATTCCAGAACAGTGAGTTTTTATTCACATATTTCATATTCTGTCACACCCAGTCACCACACGGGTTGATGTTGAAGTTAAATGGTGCAAGAGCCCAATGTGCCTATGTTGCATCAAATAAAGTGTAACAGCGATCCAGACGTTTGAAAAAAAATGAGAGGTGAGGGGAAAAGTTAAAAAAAAAAAATGGTTGACAAGCATCAGGATCGAAATTAAAGAAAGATCGCTAGGCGCGTCATTCGTGTTTACCAAAGATCGTACACCCCATTTGAAAGGAAAACGATCATTAGGGCGCTTCAGGTGAATGATGCCCGTACTTTCCTGAAGAAGGAAAGCCTCTGAGGACTAAAATATTTTATAGTGATGGATAATTGTAACTTACTATCTCTCTTTTTCTCTCAAAATCTTCTTCTTTTTTTTTGAGCAATACAGCTGAAGAAATCTTGCTATCTACGCGCATTTCGAAATGTACCATTTGAAATGTAAATACCCTTTTTCGGTTTTTTTTTTAAAAAAATTCTGTTCTTAATTTAGGACGACTTATATTAAGATTTTTCTTCAAAGAACGGGCGATATCTCTTCTACTGATAAAGGCAAGTAGAAATGGTATGGACTCGTCGAGGAACGTCAAGTAGTATTTCAGTAGTCATAAATATATAATTTCAGAAAAATTGATTGCACAATAGAACATGTTCTATCAACTAATAATGAAATTTCATTATATGTTTTACCGCCTTGACGAAAATTTATAGTCAATTTTCTTTCAGAATAACAGGATTCTTTAGATTAACGACCCATATAAAAATTAGAGTGGGAGGTGCCAGCTCAGGTGTCGTCCTAGTCACCTGACTGAGGTTCAAAATTACGAGATCCGACGCCAATTGCCCTCGTGTTGCTTCTCCGTGCAACGCTAATAAAACCAAACAACTCATATAAAAATTATGACAAACGATATAAAAGCAATTTACATCATCGACTTGAGAAAATCAGAATTTTACAAAGCTCACATTGATTATTGACGTCGCGTGCGTGAACGATAGTTAGGTTTAAATGTGCAAGAGCTAAATCTGGCTAAGCTGCGCCAAACACTTGTTTTAAAATGTTTGGCGCAGTTTCGCCCGATTTAAAGGTAATTCTTAAAAACCCCATTACTAATTTTTTAAAAATAAAAACTTTAAACATAAGGAAATATAAAATGCAATGAATTTTTTAGTAATAAAATTTATCAACGTCACACATAAAGGCAACACGAGGGATATTGTTGACAGGCCTCGTTATGTTGTAAATCATTCAAGGCTAGCGCCCTTCTCTCCAAATTTCCATACCACACCCAATGACAATGAATGAGTGAAAGAATTTGTAATGCAAGAGCCAATTCTGACTAATCAGCACCCAACATTTGTTTTAACTGCAATTTAGATGTGGACAAGTTAAAAATTGGCTGACAAAAAGGGTCGAAAATGGAAAAGGATCGCTAGACCATCTCAAGGTCGAGTCAATCATGCACACCCCCGAACATGGAAGGATATTAAGTTTTGACAGATTTAACGTAAGCCTGCTATACGAGGGGTCTTTAAAGGCACCAGGATTCGAACCACGACTCGACGGAAACAATGCAGGCCACTAGTTCGTGACCATGACTATTCGGCTTTCGCAGCCGCTGCATTATGTCAGAGAGGTACGCTCATATTTTCTCTCAATTTATAACTTTGATTCTAAGGAATCATATTTACCTAGATTTTCAAAGAGCTTATAATATTACTTCTTGATTTAATTAAAAATAAATTAAGCTTATATTACAAGATTTAGTTTAGTTTTTATTACCGTCGCACTAGAAGCAACACGAGGCTATTGGCGATGGACCTCGTAATTTTGAGCCTCGGTCAAGTGACGAGGACGACACCTGAGCTGGCACCCCCTCTCCTAACTTCCACACCACACCAACGGGAGTTTTTTGGGCCCCGATAGATTTAACGTGCATTGGCCTCGGCAACACGGTGGGTCTTTAGCGGCCAAGGATCGAACTCGTGACTGAACGAAAACCGTCGGCCACTAATCTGAAGCCATGACCACTAGGCTACCACTGCACTATATTAAAAGAATGAATATACGATAGTTTTTAATAAATTTACATAAAATCAAGAAAAAAATTATTCGATTTTGCACCATCATTTGAATTTGTTTTCGGATATTACGCTTTTAATTAAAATGAAATATGCATAGAAATATTGCTGGGACAATTTAAATTTTCCTTAATAGTTTTATCTATTTATGTATGGAATTAATTTCGTAGCATATCATTAATTCTTACATAAAAATTAATGAATTCAATTTTTGAAATAATACAAACACATAACTTTTTTCTTTATATTGATTTCTTTTATTCATGCATAATTCATTAAAAATACTTAGTACACTGGTGTTCAAAATTAAGAAAATTTTCCAATTTGGTCGATTTTCTCTAGAACTATTGGACAGATCTTAATGAAATTTGGTGTGTACATAGGGTTTATATAATACAAAAAAATAACTATTCAACAGTTATAATACATGTGCAGAATCATGCGTAACAATCATCAGAGTCATAAGGTATGAAACGGCAATGCAGAATAGAACAAAAAAAATGGGTTAATAGCAGGTATAGTCCCCTATTACAGATATATAGGCCTCACATCACGATTTTATACTGGAAATAAGGGAGTTTATGAGTTCCTGTGGCAATTGGTGTCACTCGTTCAGCAACGCTGTTTTCAGGTCTTGGATGATTCTCAGAAAAGGTTTGCAAATTGCAACTGCCCTCCCCAGAGCTATTGCAATTGCCTCTGCCAGGCATGCTCTATAGGATTGATATTTGGAGATCTGGCTAGCCAATCCATACGGCGAATATCCTCCCTCGACCACATTATCTCTGTACAACCTTGTGTTGCCATCCATTAAAAGGAAATCAGGACCAATTGGACCCCTGAAAAGGTGGATATAGGGATCCAAGACCTCTTCCTTATACATCTCAAGAGTTGCAGGGTCTCTTTCAAAGACATGGAGGTATGTGCAGCCAACTAAAATTATGCCTGTCCAGACCATCAAGCCTTCGATTTTGTAATGGTCAATTTCTTGGACATTGAAGGGCAGGTAGCAGGTCCCTTGTTCTCTCCGTATGAAAGTGTAGTGAAAATCACTAGTTTGGTTGAACCTGTACTCATCAGTGAAGAGAACCATCACCCATTGATTCATGCTCCAATCTGTATGATCTCTACAGCATTTTAAGCGGACTCTACTGTTCACAGAACTGAGAGGGACGCAAACAACAGGTCTGCTTGCAAACAACCCTCGTTCATGAAGTCTTCTGGAAACAGTCACCCTCGAAACTCGGGTTATTGTGGCTGCATACAACTCATGAGAGACATGAGAAGCTGTAGCATCCCTGTTACACCTCACTGTAATGGACAAATGGTGATCTTCTCTGGCCGTCAAGGATCTTGAACGACCTTGCCCAGGCTTTCTCGCGAAGGATCCAGTATCCTTTAAGCAGTTTCCATAAGCTGGACGTTAAAGGAAATTCTCTGCAAATCTGGATTTGAGACCAGCCTCCTTCTAGCCTACCCACAATTCGTCACCTCATTCCATCATCTAAACATTCGTCGTCACTCACTTTTACTGTTTGAATTTTAATTTAAGCGATTGCTAAGAAAAAAACCATCAAGAAAATTCCACGAAATGCGGATTTTGGCACACACATTTATAAATCCAGTTTTTCGACTAGTTCCGCCCCCATACACATATATGTATGGGGGTGGAACTAGTTGAAAATGCTTACGTATTCAAAGTACAAGATTTGCATCTTTGTTTTGAAATAGTATTTTTAACATTTCAATCAATTATTTTCATAAAAATCTACAAAATATGCAAATTCTTTTAATTTTGAACACCAGTGAATGAAGCACAATTTTGTTTAAATGATTCACTAATATATACAGATATTGATATATTTAAAAAAAATTAACATTTTTAAAAATAATTAATGAAATATTTGCATGTATGTAAATAGATAATTCATAATACACTGCTGGCCACACAAAATGCAACACCCTGAAGGAAGCATGCAAACTGTTGTCATATCGCGGTAATCAAGTGAAATTACGTTTTCCGATATGACGTCATCCCACGCATCTGGCAATGGAATCGGGAATTTGCATTCAACGGTGTTTTTTTTTTTCTATTACGTCATATGAAGTTGTTTTTCATTGGATGCCGATTTTTAACTGTCAAGTTGACGGTATCGAATGCAGATTCCCGAATATATATATAAAGGAGATATGATTAGATTTGATAGATGGCTAAAATGACTGACGGACTGGCTGGCTTCTTGGATGTTTGGCCATGAATTGTGATGAGACTTTGGCTAATAATGTATTGTAAATAAGTTAATTAATGTTGTAAATAAAATAGTGATTTTAAAGTATTGGAATTGGTCTTTCTCTGTTGATGTGGCATTAATATTAAATTCAATTATCAAAGGCCTACTTTAGAGGCAGGCCAACAATTGGTTATGGGCCCAGGCAAGAATCACTGTGCCTGCATTTAAATTATTTTTTAAAATAATAAAGCCACATTAACAGAGTAAAGTTTGGAATCAATAACGAATATAATGGCTTTGATGACGCATCAGATCGATGCTTTGAACGCATCCAATTACGCTACGTGGAAAGAAGATATCAAAGTGTTGATGTTGGAAAAGGATCTATGGCAGTTTGTTGTACAGAACAAGTCTAGCGATGTCGATGCCTCCGCCAAGAAAGTCAAAGAAGATCCAGAATGTGCAGCAAAGAAGATACGAGCTTACTCCCTCATCTACCTAAATGTACAGGAGTTTCGCCCGCTACTTAGCGGCATGGAAGACCCGAGAGATGCATGGGAGAAGATCAAGACACATTTCGAGCCAAGTTCAAGAGCCAGAATTGTGGAGCTGACTGATGCGTTTTTCAGCTGTCATCTCAATCCCGGAGAAGGAATCAACCTATATGGTGCGAGATTGAGGACTATCATACAGCAGTTGTCCGAAGCCGGTCGACCAATTTCGGATTGGTTGAAGCCATTCCAATTGATTAGACGACTACCTGAGCAATACAGAGGAATTGTCCAGTTAATTTATCGTTTTGAAGACTCTAAGTTTACCTTTCAAAATGTTTTGAATGAATTGTTGTCAGAGGAAGCCCGGCTAAAAGTGTTTTGTAAAAAAGATAATGTAAGTAGAAATTTTGAACAAGCTATGGAAGGTATTAGTGTGAAACCTAATTTTATTAAAAGTAAAGATCAGCAAAAGGGGAATTTAAATAGTCAGCCAGAAAATCCCAATAATAAACCAAATGTAAAGTGTTTTAATTGTGGGAAAATGGGCCATTTTGCTAGAAACTGTAGGATTAAGATTAGGAATCAGGCTAAGGTAAGAGCTAACCCCAATGTTAGTTTTTTGGCAGAAGCCAGTTTGGGAACAAATACTGACAATACTGCATGGGTATTTGATACCGCTGCAAGTTCCCACTTCTGTAACAATCGTGATCTGTTTACAACATTTCAACAGACTTCTGGGGTAGAAATGAAAGCTGCAATTAACGGAATGACCTGTGAAGTTCTCGGTGAGGGGAATGTAACTTTTGATTGTAAAAATCAAAGAGGAACTCAAACGGTTACTCTAACTGATGTTTTGTATTCACCCAGGCTTCGACATAATTTGATGGCGGGCCACCGCATTGAGGCGAGTGGATCCTATTTCGTAGGGAAGAATGGGCGAATAGACATTTTTTCTAAAGAGGGTAGAAAACTGTTTTCAGCCAAACGAAATAATGGTCTTTATTATGTGTTAGCTGATTATCCGAAAATGGGTAAAAAGCGTAATTATAAGCAGAAAGATTATCCGAAAATGGGTAAAGAGCGTAATTATAAACGGGAAGAAATAAATCAGATCTCTTCGGAGAACAGTCTTGAATTATGGCATAAACGTTATTGTCATATTAATAAGGATTATATTTTGAAGACTGTAAAGAATGTTAGAGGATTGCCCGCATTGAAAGATCAAGAATTAAACTGCGAGTCATGTTTAATTGGAAAAGCTAAAAGGGTTTCATTTAAACCAATAGGAAAGATTAGATCGCGGAAACCTTTAGAACTTTTACATCTGGATGTGGCGGGTCCGATCCAAACTACATCAAGAGGCGGTAATCGATATTTTTTAACTATCATAGATGATTTTTCTAGAAAAGTTTGTATATACTTACTGAGGGAAAAAACGGAAGTTTTCAGTAGTTTTATAAAATTTAAAAATAGAGCCGAAAGATTTACCGGTAACAAAATTATTAATATTCGTACTGATAACGGGATGGAATTCTGTCTAGGGGATTTTGAAAGGTTTTTAGAAGATAAAGGTATCAAACATGAAAGAACAAATGTATATACCCCAGAACAGAATGGAGTTGCTGAACGCTTTAATTTAACAGTAATGGATGCAGTACGAACTATGCTTAGGGATTCGAAATTAGGAGAGGAAAATTGGGGTGAGGCAGTGCTATGCTTTACTTACGTTTGGAATCGAGTAACGCATAAGCATTCCGAGAAAACCCCGTTTGAATTGTATGGTGGAAGGGTTCCAACCGTACGTCATTTAAGAACTTTCGGATCAACAGTTTATGTAGGGATACCAAAGCAACAGCGTAGAAAGCTAGATATGCGTTCAGAAAAAGGAATATTATTAGGGTATGCTCTTCGTAGCAGAGGATATCGCGTTTTAATTCCGGAAAAGAATAAAGTAATCGAAACCATAAATGTTAAAATCTATGAAAATAATTTAAATGGTAGGGAAGAAAATGTAAGGAAAAATTTAATTATATTAAATGGTTATGATGATGAAACCGAATCGGATGCAGAGATAGAAAAACCGGTTAAAGAGATAACCAAAGAGGTTAAATTAATTGACGAAGAACCGGAAATTTCTGATCAAAACAATTCGGATCCAACCATTCCCTCCAAGTCTGAAATAAATTGGTTTCGGAAAGCTGTACCTCGACCCGATGGATCAAGAGTCGATGTATATTACGGTATAGTGGGTACGAGCATGCGTTTAAGATCTAGGAACGATGCTAAAGCTTACTGTGAGGCAAATGAAATCCCTTATGACCCAGAATTTTTTAATTTTAGTGGTAAAAATTCATTTACCGGTATTATAACACAAGAAATATAATTAAAATTTTTAAATAATTGATAGTTAAAATTTAAAGACTTAAAATCCCAGTTTCATTTCACGAAGCATCTAATTCGATGCTTCAATCTAACGAAGCGGACATCAAGGCAACGTAGTGGCTCTTTATCCACTAAGGAGGCGGAATGCGTTGTTTTGATGGATGTTGCTGGGGAGTTGCAATTTAAATGCTATGTATAAGGTATATCAAATTATTTTTGTATATATACATAAATATGAATTTTGTATATTTTTAGATTTTGATATATTTGCATTTGAAAATTGTTTAATTTTTTGTAACATCGCCCAGATGTGTGGGAGGCGGGCCAATTGTTGTCATATCGCGGTAATCAAGTGAAATTACGTTTTCCGATATGA